>AWOL01S0068853.1:0-17211 GCA_000715115.1 Nicotiana otophora
TATTCTGGTATATGGTACGTGTCTTGCCTTGCTTAGATTAAGGAAATATTTCCTAATGATATTATTTGCTACATGTAGGGTGATGCATATGCGAGGTATCGAGTGTATATGCATGTGTCAGAGTTATCCATACTCGAGATAGATTATAGGCTTCTTTTGCCTTGTTGAACTTTGTAATCTTTTTATGCTTCATTGCTTCTATGACTAAATGGGTATAATTGTCCATGCTAGAAATCATATTTAAATATACGACATCTTAAAATAATATGATGGGATATTCTTGAAATTGTGATATATTTGATTTGATAATAGTCGTGCTTTATATACGAACACATGTATATACCTGTCATATTTGTGCTACTTAGCCTTCCTTATTCATGTTGAGATTAAGTTCAGACTCTGTTGTGATATTTGGACAAGGCGGCTCTTAAATTGTTAGGTTGCCTAGTTGTACAATGGTTATGCTTATTTCTCAAGTATTGTAATATGTTTACCCATCCCTCTTGATCGTATTTATGCATTCTACCTTTCTTGTACTAATATACATATGCTTGATAAGGATGAGTGATATTGCATGACAGGTGCTTCTCAGCAGGTAAGGATGAGTGATATTGTTCGATGGGCATTTTCGTGCACGTGAGGATGAGAGATATTTGCATGGCGGGTACTTTCGTGCAATTTGATATTATATTAGCACGACGGGTATTTTCGTGCAAGTAAGGACGATGGACATGCATTCTGTTATGTTTATCTTGAGTTCATGGACGACGGGTATTTTTGTGCAAGTGAGGATGAGGGACATGCATTGTATTAGATTTATCTTGAGTTCATAGAACAACGGTTGTTTCCGTGCAAGTGAGGACAAGGGACATGCATTGTATTCTGATTATCATTCCTCATATACACGTATATGTATTCTACCTTGATTGCTAATGTTACTCGTGTATATTTTGCCTTGTTGTTGTTGTTACTTATGTGCCACTGACCTTGTCTGTTTTTGTTACTTAGGTACATATTATCTAGTCTGTTACTGTTACTTACATTCATCATATCTTGTTGTCACTGTTACCTATATGTATCCTACCTTATTTGTTATTTTCACATATATACCTTTACCTTATTTGTTATTGTTATAGCATTTTACCTCGTTCGTTATTATTACATCTTTGTCTTCTACCTCATGGTCATTGTTAAATCTATGCCTCCTAACTTGTTGCTTATTATTACTATATCTATGCATTCTACTATGTTGTTATTGCTATCTACATGCTATCTACCTTGTCTGTTGATGTTAGCTATATGCTTTCTACCTTGCTTGGTATTGTTATACATATGCTTGGTGAGGAAGAGGGTATTGCACTACGGATGTTTCCGTGTTTGTTGAGGATAAGATAAATGCATGAGGGTGTTGCTCTGCTATTTACTTTGATATCTTGAATGGATTCCTCTTGTTATGCGGATTTGTAGATTTGACTATGTTTTTTTCGTGGAAATCATTTCATCATCTTGGTTTGAGTTGTTTAGAAAGGCTTGGTTGTGATATTTGAGAAACGTGATCGTTATTTCTTTTAGTTAATCGTTTTACTATTTCTCGTATTTATTCTTGTACCTATTGTCACGCCCCAAACTCGGGGAGCACTACCGTCGCTCAACCGAGTAAACCCGGCCGAGCAAACCTGTTAGATTTTCTTCTACCCAACTCATCCATGAATAAAGAGGAGATGTACTACATTAATCAAACACTAAAAAGATTTTATTAACAACTTCATTTTCATTCCCATTAGCAGCTTCATTCATAATTTCCAAAATATTACGAGTTTGTAGAATTAATGAAAGACATGATTCCCAAATACCAACATTTCTAGTTCAATTCCCAACATCAACCACAACCCACAACCTGTCTACGGAGCCTCTAAGTACAATAGAAGAGTAATATGGAAATATCGGCAACAAGGCTCCGGCTATACCTCAAAATATAGTACATGAAAAACAAAAGATACATGACCCTGAAATGAAGTGGGGCTCACCAAATCAGCTGAAAAGGGTGTACTGCTATCACTGATCAATGACGCCTACTGTAGAACCACCTGCACCCATTAAAGAGACAGCGCCTCGGCAAAATGAACGTTAGTACTGTCGAATAGCACTAGTATGTATAGCTAAAAATCCTCTTTCAAAATAGAATGCCCATATAAGAAAAGACAACACATAGAAATAGCAAGTCACAATCCACAATATCCAAATGTACAGTTAAAACATAATAATTTTCAAAATACGAACTTCATATACAATTTTTGGTTGGGAGATCATTAGCAATGTTCACAATACCAATGTTCACAATACCGATGTTCACAATATCAATGTTCACAATATCGATGTTCACAATACTAAGGTTCACAATACCAATGTTCACAATACCGATGTTCACAATACCAAGGTTCACAATACCAATGTTCACAATACCAAGGTTCACAATATCAAGGTTCACAATACCAATGTTCACAATATCGATGTTCACAATATCAATGTTCATAATACCAATGTTCACAATACCGATGTTCACAATATCAATGCCATCGTACTTTTAGCATGGAGTCCGATCACGACCCGATCGGCTAGGCTATCTCATTAGAGAATTAACCACAATCACTATCAATACCAATGCCACCGTACTTTTAGCACGGAGTCCGATCACGACCCGATCGGCTAGGCTATCTCATTAGAGAATCAACCACAATCACTATCAATACCAATGCCACCGTACTTTTAGCACGGAGTCCGATCACGACACGATCGACTAGGCTATCTCATTAGAGAATCAACCACAATTACTATCAATACCAATACCACCGTAAATTTAGTACGGAGTCCNGATTATAGGCTTCTTTTGCCTTGTTGAACTTTGTAATCTTTTTATGCTTCATTGCTTCTATGACTAAATGGGTATAATTGTCCATGCTAGAAATCATATTTAAATATACGACATCTTAAAATAATATGATGGGATATTCTTGAAATTGTGATATATTTGATTTGATAATAGTCGTGCTTTATATACGAACACATGTATATACCTGTCATATTTGTGCTACTTAGCCTTCCTTATTCATGTTGAGATTAAGTTCAGACTCTGTTGTGATATTTGGACAAGGCGGCTCTTAAATTGTTAGGTTGCCTAGTTGTACAATGGTTATGCTTATTTCTCAAGTATTGTAATATGTTTACCCATCCCTCTTGATCGTATTTATGCATTCTACCTTTCTTGTACTAATATACATATGCTTGATAAGGATGAGTGATATTGCATGACAGGTGCTTCTCAGCAGGTAAGGATGAGTGATATTGTTCGATGGGCATTTTCGTGCACGTGAGGATGAGAGATATTTGCATGGCGGGTACTTTCGTGCAATTTGATATTATATTAGCACGACGGGTATTTTCGTGCAAGTAAGGACGATGGACATGCATTCTGTTATGTTTATCTTGAGTTCATGGACGACGGGTATTTTTGTGCAAGTGAGGATGAGGGACATGCATTGTATTAGATTTATCTTGAGTTCATAGAACAACGGTTGTTTCCGTGCAAGTGAGGACAAGGGACATGCATTGTATTCTGATTATCATTCCTCATATACACGTATATGTATTCTACCTTGATTGCTAATGTTACTCGTGTATATTTTGCCTTGTTGTTGTTGTTACTTATGTGCCACTGACCTTGTCTGTTTTTGTTACTTAGGTACATATTATCTAGTCTGTTACTGTTACTTACATTCATCATATCTTGTTGTCACTGTTACCTATATGTATCCTACCTTATTTGTTATTTTCACATATATACCTTTACCTTATTTGTTATTGTTATAGCATTTTACCTCGTTCGTTATTATTACATCTTTGTCTTCTACCTCATGGTCATTGTTAAATCTATGCCTCCTAACTTGTTGCTTATTATTACTATATCTATGCATTCTACTATGTTGTTATTGCTATCTACATGCTATCTACCTTGTCTGTTGATGTTAGCTATATGCTTTCTACCTTGCTTGGTATTGTTATACATATGCTTGGTGAGGAAGAGGGTATTGCACTACGGATGTTTCCGTGTTTGTTGAGGATAAGATAAATGCATGAGGGTGTTGCTCTGCTATTTACTTTGATATCTTGAATGGATTCCTCTTGTTATGCGGATTTGTAGATTTGACTATGTTTTTTTCGTGGAAATCATTTCATCATCTTGGTTTGAGTTGTTTAGAAAGGCTTGGTTGTGATATTTGAGAAACGTGATCGTTATTTCTTTTAGTTAATCGTTTTACTATTTCTCGTATTTATTCTTGTACCTATTGTCACGCCCCAAACTCGGGGAGCACTACCGTCGCTCAACCGAGTAAACCCGGCCGAGCAAACCTGTTAGATTTTCTTCTACCCAACTCATCCATGAATAAAGAGGAGATGTACTACATTAATCAAACACTAAAAAGATTTTATTAACAACTTCATTTTCATTCCCATTAGCAGCTTCATTCATAATTTCCAAAATATTACGAGTTTGTAGAATTAATGAAAGACATGATTCCCAAATACCAACATTTCTAGTTCAATTCCCAACATCAACCACAACCCACAACCTGTCTACGGAGCCTCTAAGTACAATAGACGAGTAATATGGAAATATCGGCAACAAGGCTCCGGCTATACCTCAAAATATAGTACATGAAAAACAAAAGATACATGACCCTGAAATGAAGTGGGGCTCACCAAATCAGCTGAAAAGGGTGTACTGCTATCACTGATCAATGACGCCTACTGTAGAACCACCTGCACCCATTAAAGAGACAGCGCCTCGGCAAAATGAACGTTAGTACTGTCGAATAGCACTAGTATGTATAGCTAAAAATCCTCTTCCAAAATAGAATGCCCATATAAGAAAAGACAACACATAGAAATAGCAAGTCACAATCCACAATATCCAAATGTACAGTTAAAACATAATAATTTTCAAAATACGAACTTCATATACAATTTTTGGTTGGGAGATCATTAGCAATGTTCACAATACCAATGTTCACAATACCGATGTTCACAATATCAATGTTCACAATATCGATGTTCACAATACTAAGGTTCACAATACCAATGTTCACAATACCGATGTTCACAATACCAAGGTTCACAATACCAATGTTCACAATACCAAGGTTCACAATATCAAGGTTCACAATACCAATGTTCACAATATCGATGTTCACAATATCAATGTTCATAATACCAATGTTCACAATACCGATGTTCACAATATCAATGCCATCGTACTTTTAGCATGGAGTCCGATCACGACCCGATCGGCTAGGCTATCTCATTAGAGAATTAACCACAATCACTATCAATACCAATGCCACCGTACTTTTAGCACGGAGTCCGATCACGACCCGATCGGCTAGGCTATCTCATTAGAGAATCAACCACAATCACTATCAATACAATGCCACCGTACTTTTAGCATGGAGTCCGATCACGACCCGATCGGCTAGGTTGTCTTATTTGAAGACATCAACCAAAATCTCAATTTCAATTATAATTTTCAGCACAATCACCACCATGTGTGCGACATGGTGTCGATCACGACCCGATCGGCTAGGCTGTCTTATTCGAGACATCAACCCTTTTATATCAATCAATCTCATCCCAATTAAGAGGAATAATTTTATTACATCAATCTCATCCCAAATAAGGGGAATAATTCACAAAAATAACATAGGTGCAAATGTATTTACCTCATCATCTTTCACATTGTATAAATCTCTACTAGTATTTTCAACCAATAACAACAACAATATTTTCTTGGCTCTTTTGGCCATTCACAAGATTCTTTATTCAAGGCACGGTAGCCATATTTGATATTTCACACTTTCATTTCTTCCCTCTCATGTATCATCATCATAAATATCAACATACATATAATATTCCGTAAATCACAACTTTAAATTTATTAGAAATGAACAATTTAAGCACAATAGATTTCTTTCCGAGAAATGGAGTAAAATGATTGGCAATTGATGCGCAGATTAAAATCATCAAAAAATAACACACCATTTATTCTTGACATACTTTTTCCCCAAAAAGGAAAATACACAATTTTCACTCACGAATATGTAAGAATGCAAAACACATTGAAAATACTCACAAAGCATAGTATTTGTTAGGACAACCACATATGGGTATGACTTGAGTTCATAAGCTTTTAGGCAATTCTATTTTCGTAGTCAATTTGGAATAGTTGAATCAAGGCTCATATTATAACCTTTCTCACATCATTTCATTTCATTGGCTCCATTGGCCATAAGTATAACTTTCACTTATATCAATCATCGCATTTCATACTTCTTTCACATCTTTTAATTCCATTGGCACCATTGGCCACAAGTATAACTTTCACTTATATCAATCATCGCATTTCATACTTCTTTTACATCTTTATAGGTTATCAACAGTAAGACATTTCCAATCAAGGCTTTAGGTACACATATGAGAAATTAAGAGTCTTAAGCATATTGAGTTTTTCTCACACAATTTGGCATACTAGCTTTCATTTGAAATACGATTCAAAGCCACAAAATTTTAATACGCAACTCATACTTTGAAACTTACAGGAACATTATGGAATTAAATTCCAAGAGAGAAAGTTTAGTCAGCATACCTTTCTTAAGCTTTCCTTACATTACTACGATGTTCCATAAATTCTAGCAACTTCAATCTATTTAGAAACATAACAAAAGTAAACCATAATTAGGAAGATATTCATGGGTTCACCTCACTTAAGCATTTCATCAAACACTAGGTGTGCAAATTGGTTATAAGGTTCTTCTACAAGATTTTCTTCACTTCACAACCCAATCTTTACCCATTTGAGCTCAATAATCTTCCCACAAACTTTATAGGTACATTCATGTATAAATAATACTCTTAATCAACCATCTTCCACCCAAATTTGAAATTGAAAACTAGGGTATGGAACCTTAACTCTTAGATGAGGGATTTCTTGTTGGATTTCAAGGCTTGGACAAGATCTTGATGAACAAAGCACTTGAGCTTCTTCCTCTCTCTAGAACACTCTCACTTCTCTCTAAAAATATCAGATTTTTGCTCCAGAATGAGCTTCAAGGGTTATTTATCGAAGTTGGATTGGGTTATAACAATAGAAGAATGAATAATCCGAAATTTAGGATCAGGCTATAGACCAGGCTAGGCACGCTCTGTAGCCAACTATAGACCTAGCGAGGAATGCTCTGTAGCCAGCTATAGACCTGGCGAGGTACGCTCTGTAGCCAGCTATAGACTTGGCGAGGCACGCTCTGTAGCCAGCTATAGACCTGGCGAGGCAAGGGATATAGCACGGTCCAGCATGCTATAGACCTGGATAGGCGAGGGATATAGCATGGTCTAGCGTGCTACAAGTTGGGCGACGCGAGAGTGAAAAATTTCAACTCCCCAACACACCGTTTAACCCAAAAAATCCGAAAATATAATACGTTAGCCTAACTTGGCACCACAAAACCTTATATTACTTAGCGAAATTTTTCGGGGACTTACATCTATCTTGTTATTTCTCTTATTATTTATATTGCTTAGTAACTGATCAAGTTATATTAGTGAGTATCTTTTGACTTAAAAACCTCGCCACTACTTCATTGAGGTTAGTCAAGATACTTACTGAGTACATAGGGTCAGTTGTACTCATACTACACTTATGCACCTTATGTGCAGACTTTGGAGCTATGCGGTTGTGGAGTCCGAGGATGAGCTTCAAGACTTCAGTGTTCTAGCCATTAGCTGCCACCTTGTTCATGGCATTTTAGAATTGTAATTCTCTCTCTGTGTGTGTGTGTGTGTGTGTGTGTGTGTGTGTGTGTGTGTATATATATGTGTGTGTGTGTGTGCGTGTGTGTGTGTGTGCATATAGATGACGTATTTCTTGTGTCTCACATTGTAAATTCCAAATCTTAGTTGCACATGGCTTGTATCACCAGTTCTTGGGATAGTTGTATTATTTTTTGTATTTTGCACATGGCTTACCTAGTGGGTTTGGGTTAGGAACCATCATGACTAGGTAGGATTTGGGTCGTGAAAAATTAGAAATACAAATAGCCTAGTTGCTGAAGTAATTGGAGAAGAAGAAGAAGAAGAAGAAGAAGAAGAAGAAGAAGAAGAAGAAGAAACAAGAAACTGGAGAGGAGAACCATTTTTGTCTCGAGTGTTAATATTGTGTATCAGTTAGATAATTTTTAAAAAGCTGGTACAAATTAAATGATGGCGGCTAAATAGGGTGCCACAGAAATATTTACGATAATATCACTACATATTAAGAGTATTTTTGGTCTGATTGAACCCAACAACTAGTATTAGAGCCCAGGTTCAATTGGGCTAGTATGGAGATGGCAGAGTGATGACATAGGGCTTGGTTTACTTTGATTGTTATAAATACTCTGACGATATAGATAAGACACAGTGAATCTCAAAAATTGACTGTGGATCGTGGAAATGGGCCACGTGGAAGTTAGGTGGAGGGAAACCCGTGGATCGTGGTAGTGAGACACGTGAACTTATTTCGAAGGAGAGATTATAGGATATGTGAACAAAGTCCCATACTGATAACTGAAAAGATTGGGATCCTACATATAAGATGTAGGGATCTCTTAATGGTGTGAGTCTTTTGGAAAATACCACACGGGCTTGGCCCAAAGCGGACAATATCATACCATGTTAAGAGAATCTTTAGGACGTTGTAAAGACTCGGTCGGTCGTTTTGTGTATTTGAGCCATGTTCCCATTTGACACTCCCCCTATATGTAATTGTTGTATGTGACTTGCAGGGATGGTTGGTTTGATTTCAGAAAGGTTTTGGATTGAATTGGGATACTTAGTTCCAAGGTTGGAAGCTTAAGTTATAGAGTTGACCGAGGTTTGACTTTTGTGTAAACGACCCCAGAATGGTATTTGATGGTTCTAATAGGATCGTATGGGGATTTTGGACTTAGGCTTATTCCGGAAATGGATTTCGGAGGTTCTTAGGATGATTTAGCTCTTTTTGCCGAAAGTTGGTAATTTGAAGGTTTAGAAATTTCAAAAGTTTGATCATGGATTGACTTTGTGGCAATCGGGGTCGGACTGTTGTTTGGGACTTGGAATAGGTATGTTATGTCATTTAGAACTTGTGTCCAAAGTTTAGTCTCATTGTGAGTTGGTTTGGTAGGAATCAGACGCTTGATTGTGAATATTGGAGTTCTTGAGTTCCAAATCTTACATGATGCATTTTGGTGTTTGGCTTGTGGTTTTGTATGTTATTTTAATGTTCTGAGATTGCTAGCGAGTTTATACGAGTTTTATATACTTGTGTGGATATTTGGTGTGGGGCCCGAGGGGCTCAGGTGAGTTTCAAACTGATTCAGATAAGTTTTGGATAGCTTCAGATTTTTGAAGTTGTTGCAGACCTCGTATTTGTGCTTATCTACGTGCATTTGCGAAAGCCTGCATTACCGAAGGCCTTCGCGCATTTGCGATGGTAGGCTGCCTAGAGGGACATCACATTTGCGAGGATATTGACCGCATTTGCGACATTGGTCTAGCAACTGGGACTTCGCAATTGCGAAGTGTTTGTCACATTTGCGACATTGGAAGGCAATAGGGATATCGCATTTGCAATGTCTGTGGTCGCATTTGCAACATTTTCTTGAGAAGCCCTATTTCGCATTTGGGAGCCATGGGTAGCATTTGCGCAGGTCACATTTGTGAACCTCTGGTCGCAAATGCGACATCTGCAGCTGGTTAATAGTTGAGCATTTCTGGACTTAGACTCACTTTATCATAATTTGAATCCTAGACTTGGTGAGGGGCCATTTTTCAAGAGGATTTGCACACAAAGCTATTGGATAAGATATTTTCACTCGATTTTGATACTTTATCTTGATTTCCTATGGAGTTTTACACCAAAATCATGAAATTTGAAAGGAATTTTTGGGAATTTTTACTATGTTTTAAAAATCAAAAATTTAGTATTTGAGAGTCGATTATGACTCGGTTTTAAAAACTAATCACATATTTGGACTCATGAGGTTATGGGTAGTCGAGTTCTACCTCTCGACTCGGGTTTGGAAGGTGTGAGTACGGGATTGACTTTTGTTGACTTTATTGTTTGGAATTTATTCCTCTAGTATTGATTGATGTTATTGAGTCATTTTTGGCTAGCTTTGAGCCGGATGGAGGTGCGTTTTAAATGAAAGGCATTTTTGGAATATTGAATTAGCTTGTTTGAGGTAATTATCTTGCCTAATCTTGTGTGGGGGAATACCCCTTAGGATTTGGCCTTAATTGTTTATTCAGGTTATGTGAAAAGCAACGTATACACGAGGTAAAAAGCATGTACACGGGTTCTATAGGTGGCTTATGACCGGATTAGACCTTAGGCTATTAATATGCCTTAATTTGAGAATGTATTGTGTATGAAACATGCTTAAACACTTTGTGGCTACATGAACGTGATCATTACAATTGTTTTAGTTGTAGTAATGCTTTATATGTTGAACACCCATATGCATTTTTATGTTATTGTCATGTCCATGTTCACTTTGTTGATAGGTTATGAGCTTATATCTTTGATGAAACTTTGGTATTGTTGTTTTGTGATAATTGTGGCACATGTGGACATGTTGAGCAATGTGATTGGGGTCTCAGCACAAGGTATTTGCTGTGAGATTATTGTTTTGCGCGTGGGGCAAAATAAGGGTTGTTTTCTCGAGTTGCCCACGTGGCGAAATAAGGGTGGCGATATGCTTATGTGGCGAAATGAGGAGGGCATTCTATTGTTGTGTGCACATGCGACGAAATAAGGGTAGCATTGTTGATGATGTTATGTGATCATTTGGGGGTGTCTTTCTTGATGTTGTTTATGTGTTGCAACGGGGTTGGTATTCATATCATATGCATGTTTTCTTAAAACTCCGTCTTGTTTTTTTAATTTGTTATTAGCTGAACTTGACATGCTATCACATGCCCCTACTTCTATCTGATGATTTGTTGACAAAAAGATGTGTTTTTATACATTGGGTTGTTATCACATGTTCTACGAGATGGTTGATATTGTTTTCCCTTACATATTTTGTTGCCAGTTATTGATATATTTAACAGGTTATTGACTAGTGAGTATCATATGACTTGAACCTCGTCAGTACTTCATCGAATTTAGTCTTGATACTTACTGGGTACCGAATGTGGCGTACTCATACTATATTTCTGCACATTTTTGTGCAAATCAGGTGTTAGAGGTAGCGGATCTTGAGAGTGAGAGCTTGCATCGATCATAAGGATTCAAGGTAGAGTTGCAGCAGTCGCAGTCCCTTAGAGTCTCATCCTTTATGTTGATATTGTTAATGTTACATTTGAACAGTATTGTATTTTGAATATTCTGTATGTTTTCAGGTAGAGCTCATGAATCTGTGCTATCTAGTTTTGGGGAGATGTATTGAGTATAGCCATTTTGGCTTGTATTAACTCTATTTCCGCTTTTATATCAAAATCTGCCTTATTATAACCTATTTTATTGATTTAATATTGTTAAGTGATACGCTTACCTAGTCTTAGAGAGTAGGTGCCATCACAACCCCTTTGGTATGGTTTTAAGTCGTGACAAGTTGGTATCAGAGCTCTAGGTTCATAGGTTATATGAATCATGAGCAAGTTTAGTATAGTCTTGCAGATTGGTACAGAGACGTTTGTACTTATATTCAGTACATGGCACCTAAGAAGAAGGCAAGAACTGGCCAAAGAGCCAATGTCACCCCAGGAGTGACAGTTGACCCTATAATTGATGATGCGGGTGAGCACCCGAGGAGTGAGAATATTCCTCCAGTTACTACACTGCCTGACTCTACTACAACTGATNGGTGGAATGATATGAAGAGGAATGTGGCGGATTTTGTGGCAAGATGTCCAAATTGTCAGCAAGTGAAGGCTGAACACCAAAGGCCTGGTGGGTTGGCACAGAACATAGAAATTCCAATGTGGAAGTGGAAAATGATTAATATGAACTTTGTCGTAGGATTACCGCGCACTCCGCGCAAGTTTGACTCAATTTGGGTGATTGTGGATCGACTCACAAAATCAGCACACTTTTTGCCGGTTAAGTCTACCGACACAGTGGAGCAGTATGCTGAGTTATATATCAAAGAAATAGTTAGTTTGCATGGCACCCCAGTTTCCATCATTTCTGATCGGGGAGCACAATTCACTGAAGAAATTTCAGTAAGGTTTGGGTACTCAGGTGAATCTTAGTACGGCCTTTCACCCGCAGACTGACGGGCAGGCAGGGCTGACTATTCAGACGCTTGAGGATATATTGCGCGCTTGTGTTCTAGACTTCAAGGGTAGCTGGGATGATCATTTACCACTCATAGAATTTGCATACAACAATAGCTATCATGCTAGCATTCAGATGGCACCGTTCGAGAATTTATATGGTAGGAGATGTAGATCTCCCATTGGGTGGTTCAAAATTGGGGAAGCAGAGTTGATAGGGCCATACCTCGTGCATCAGGCTATGGAAAAAGTTAAAATCACTAAGGAGCAATTAAAGACTGCTCAGAGTCGTCAGAAATCCTATTCGGATATTCGTCGTAGGTATTTGGAGTTCAAAGANGTGCAACGGTTCCTCCAACTGATATTCCAGTTCCACCTCCAACTCCATCTTCCGATCCTGGTGTGTCTGATATTGATATTAGGGGAGCCATACAAATGTTGACACATATAGTGTCTTCTCAGGCCCAGAGATCGAGTGTTGGGCCTACTTCTTCCAGT
Source organism: Nicotiana otophora (assembly GCA_000715115.1). Taxonomy (NCBI): domain Eukaryota; kingdom Viridiplantae; phylum Streptophyta; class Magnoliopsida; order Solanales; family Solanaceae; genus Nicotiana; species Nicotiana otophora. Next base: position 12,847 of record AWOL01S0068853.1, read on the forward strand.
CATCCAGAGGAATCTGCTAGTTCCAGGGTGAACAAGTTTATTCAATTAGATCCTCCAATGTTTACGGGTACTGATCCCGAGGAGGACCCCCAGGACTTCATTGATGAGATGCACAAAACTCTCCGGGTTATGCATGCTACAGAGACGGAGTGAGTAGAGTTGGCATCCTACCGCCTGAAACGGGTGGCCTATTCTTGGTTTGAGTTTTGGGAAGAATCCTGTGAGGAGGGAAGCCCTCCGACAAGGTGGGGTGAGTTCACAGATGCCTTTATGGATCNGTCGTCAGAAATCCTATTCGGATATTCGTCGTAGGTATTTGGAGTTCAAAGAAGATGATTGGGTATTCTTGAAAATTTCCCCCATGAAAAGGGTAATGTGATTTGGTAAGAAAGGGAAATTGAGTCCGAGGTATGTCGGACCGTACAAAATCATTCAGAGGATTGGTGAGGTGGCGTACAAGCTTGAGCTACTACCTGAGATGTCATTAGTACACCCGGTGTTTCATGTGTCTATATTGAAGAAAATAGTTAGAGATCCGACATTCATTGTTCCGGTTGAGACTATTGAGGTAAATGAGAAATTGACTTACGAAGAGATTCCAGTTTCTATTATTGATCGGCAAGTCCGAAAATTGAGAAATAAAGAAATTGCCTCCGTGAGAGTGTTGTGGTGAAACCAACAGGTTGAAGAGGCTACTTAGGAGGCTGAGGAAGAAATGAAGAAAAAGTATCCTTATTTGTTTGAATGACCATGTATTTATAAAGTTGTGATCTAGGAAAAATTATAAGACTTACTTTTATGAATTTTGTATCATTTGAACAATTGGCGTTAAGAGTGTTTCTTTCTGGAAATATATTGCTTATGAGGCCACAGTCAGTGTTGTTTTGTATTATGTTACGTCGTTGGAATATGTATATGTTGTTAGGATCTGTTTCTGGGGCTCTCTGACAGGTGGACAGGCCAAATTACAAAGGAAACTCTGGCGAAATTTTTGGAAATTTAGGGAGTTAGTCAAATTTGGGGCTGCTAGTTTGTGGTATAAAATAAACTAAGTTACATAAGATGCTAATGACGGATTTTTACCCTCATTCGAGGACGAATGATCCTAAGCATGGGAGAATGTAACACCCCAGAAAATTTCGAAGTACTTAAGTGCAAAACCCGGTAAAATTTGCAAAGAAAGTAATATTTCATGGTGCCAGATTAGGCTTACGTGTTTGAGGATTGTAGAATGCACTGGAAAGTAAAGAAAACTTTTGGCGGAAAAGCGCATTTATGCGGTCCATTATGCGACCGCATAATCACTCTGTGGGCCGCAGAAGTGGGCAGGAGAGGGCCATTCTGGAAGCAGGTATGCGGTCGACTATGCGACCGCATAACTGTTATGCGGTGCATTATGCGACCGCATAAANTCGCATATTGAAGAATAGAATGGAGCGTCAGAGTAGCAGTAAGGCTCGGTCCGCAGGCAACTTTGGTGGTTCTTCCGGTGGTGGTGGTGGTAGGTCGGCATTCAGGGGAGGGTCATCAGGACCATCCCAATCATCCGCNAAGTTATGTGGACCGCATAGTGACCGCATACACAGATAAATTTTTGTTCATTTTTGTCAGCAATTATGCGGTCCGCATATCCATTATGCGGTCGCATATGCTATCGCAGAACCGTTCCGGAGCTCCATTTTTGGGTTTTTAAAACCCGACCCTAATTCGTTAAATACACTCTTTGGGCCATTTTTGAGCTATAATCTGATATTTTAGAGTGAGAGAGAGTGCCCTAGAGTGAGAAGGTGTTCCTTAATAATTGATTCTTCAATTCTTGCTCAGGTTTTGGAAGATTAAGAAGGGAAACTCACTAGGTCTTCACCCTAGAGGTAAGATTCTATACCCTAACCCTCAATTTCGAATTTTGTCTAGAAATGGGTAATTAGNTCGTACCGCTGAGTTTGAAAGCCTGAAGCGGGGTAGTATGAATATGTGGGAGTACCATATGGAGTTTGTGCGCATGTCCAAGTATGCTATTCACATGTTTCCCACTATGGAAGTTAGAGTGTGTCAGTTTGTACAAGGCCTTAGCCCCTTGGTTATCAATGAGGCCTCTACAGCTGCCTTGAATTCCGATATGAACTATGGTAAGATGNTGATGATAGAATTCTCCATTAAAGGTCCTTGGAACCTTAATGCACTCTTAGTGTTTGATAAAATGCTCAAATGAGCTTGAACCATGATCATCTTCCTAATTTTGGTTCAATTTTTCATATTTCTAAAATAGATTGAAGTTGCTAAGAATTCCGGAACATTTAGAGTGTAAGGAAGTTCAAGGGAGCTATGTTGTCTAAACTCTTCTTTAAGAATTGGAATTTTGATTATCCTTGTAAGTTCCAAGATGTTGATTACAAACCGAGTATTTTGATAAGTTTTGTGATAAAGATATATGTTCAATTTGTGTTTCACATGCTCTTATCATATTGCATTATAAATTGAGGATGTGTTTCAAACTATTGATTGTGTATCCACATATTATAATTTCAAGTCGTGATTTATGTGAAAGTCATTATGCCAAGTTGTGTAGATATTGGGATTTTGATACACCTCNCGCCCAGTCTTCGATGGGTGAACAGTCATCTGGACCCAGTCAGGGTAACAGGGGACCCCACCAGCAGGGCCGGCCCAATAGTAGATTTTAGCAGCAGAGGCTTCCATGCTCTAAGTGTGGGAGGATGCACTTTGGGTCCTACTTCATGGACCTACCAGTATGCTATGGGCGTGGTGTAAGGGGTCACATTCAGAGAGATTGCCACTCGTCCCGCCAAATTATGGGCAGAGGTGCGGCACAGCCAGCTAATTCTGCGGCTACTACATCTAGAACACCTCCAGCTCGAGGCACCCCAACACCCACAGGGCGTGGTGCAGCTAGGGGTGGTGCACAGAATTCGGGAGGACCCAGCAGATTTTATGCCATGCGAAGGCGTCAGGAATCAGAGGCTTCTCCAGATGTTGTCACGGGTATACGTCTGTCCAATCCCATGATGTATATGCTCTTATTGATCCCAGTTCCACTTTGTCATATGTCACTCCTTATGTTGCTATGGAATTTGGGATAGAACCAAAATAGCTTCATGATCCGTTCTCTGTATCTACTCCGGTTGGTGAGTCTATTTTGGTCGGGTGGGTTTATAGGGATTATGTTGTCACATTGTGTGGTTGAGACATTGTGGCCGATCTTATTAAGTTGAGAATGGTCAATTTTGATGTGATAATGGGGATGGATTGGCTTTGTTCATGTTTTGCCAAGCTTGATTGCCGAACCAGAACTGTTAGGTTCGAATTTCCGAATGAGCCAGTTATTGAGTGGAAGGGTGATAATGTGATGCCAAAGGGTAGGTTTATTTCCTACCTTAAGGCCACAAAGATGATCAACAAAGGATGTATTTACCATTTGGTCCGGGTTACGGACACCGATGCTGAGACACCTACACTTGAGTCCGTGCTTTTTGTGAATGAATTTTCGGAAGTCTTTACGGATGAACTCCCTGGGATCCCACCAGACAGGGAGATTGATTTTAGGATTGATGTGATGCCAGACACGCATCCTATATCTATTCCACCCTACAGAATGGCACCAGCAGAATTGAAGGAGCTAAAGGAACAACTGAGAGATTTGTTAGAAAAGGGTTTTATCCGGCCAAATGTGTCACCTTGGGGCGCACCGGTCCTTTTTGTAAGAAAGAAAGATAGGTCACTAAGAATGTGTATTGACTATCGACAACTTAATAAGGTCACAATCAAGAATAAGTACCCACTGCCAAGGATAGATGATTTGTTTGATCAATTTCAAGGTGCCAGGTACTTCTCCAAGATTGATTTAAGATCCGGGAATCACCAATTGAAGATCAAGGAGCGGGATATTCCGAAAACAGCTTTTAGAACCCGGAATGGGCATTTTGAATTTCTGGTGATGTCTTTTGGGCAAACAAATGCCCCAGCAGCCTTCATGGATCTTATGAATCGCGTTTTCAAGCTATTCCTTGATTCTTTTGTGATAGTGTTTATTGACTATATTCTTGTAAATTCACGCAATTGAGAGGACCATGCCGGTCACCTTAGGGTAGTGTTGCAGACTCTGTATCAACACCAGTTGTATGCAAAAATTTTAAAATATGAATTTTGGCTCGAGTTTGTCACATTCTTGGGTCATGTTGTCTCTAGTGAGGGAATTAAGGTTGATCCTCAGAAAATAGCGGCTGTGAAGAATTGGCCGAGGCCTACAACTCCAACAGAGATTCGCAGTTTCTTAGGCTTAGCTGGATATTACAGAAAGTTTGTGGAGGGGTTTTCTACTCTTGCCTCTCCATTGACTAAATTGAC
>AWOL01S0068856.1:2804-5304 GCA_000715115.1 Nicotiana otophora
AGACTAGGGAAGGGAGACCCCATGTCTAAAATAAAATCAACAAGGGAGTGAAGACCCTATGTTGGAAAAAAAGACTAGGAAATGGAGACCATATGTCTAAAAAAAAAATCAACTAGGGAGTGGAGACCCTATGTTGGAAAAGAAGACTAGAGAATAGAGACCGTATGTCTAAAAATAAAAATCAACTAGGGAGTGGAGACCCTACATTGAAAATCGAGACTAGGGAATTGTGTACCCTATGCTAAAACGAACCAAGAAGGATTTTTTTTTTTTTTGCGATTTGAGAAAAATCATTTTCATTTTTTTTTTGTGAAAATCATTCTTTTATATAAATTGCCCCAACGCTTATTTTCTGAGGGCAAGAACAAATGGCCTCTTTTTTTTTAATCTAGACTTTTTTTTATTATCTTAGGAGAAAATTCATCAGACTAGGTTTTTATCTTAAGAGAAAGATTCATCAGACTAAGATTTCTATCCTATGAGAAAATTCATCAGACTAGATTTTTTTTTTGGTCATCTTAGGAGAAAGATTCATCAGACTAAGACTTTGATCTTAGAAGAGAGTTTATCAGACTAGATTTTTTAATTTATTATCTTAGGAGAAAGATTCATCAGACTAAGATTTCTATTCTAGGAGAAAATTCATCAGGCTAGGTTTTCTTATCTTAGGAGAAAGATTCATCAGACTAAGACTTTGTATCCTAGGAGAAAATTCATCATACTAGGTTTACTTATCTTAGGAGAAAGATTCATCAGACTAAGACGTTTATCCTAGGAGAAAGATTCATCAGACTAAGACGTTTATCCTAGGAGAAAGATTCATCAAACTAGGTTCTCTTATCTTAGGAGAAAAATTTATCAGACTAAGATTTCGATCCTTGGAGAAAGTTCATTAGACTAGTTATTTTTTGTTATCTTAGGAAAAAGATTCATAAGATTAACACTTCGATCCTAGGAGAAAGTTCATCATACTAGGGCGTTTTATCTTAGGAGAAAGATTCATCAGACTAAGACGTTTATCCTAGAAAAAATTCATCAGACTAGGTTTTCTATCTTAGGAGAAAGATTCATCAGACTAAGATTTTTATTGGGAGGAAAATCCATCAGACTAGGACTTTTTATCCAAGGAAAAAAAATGTGAAGAGCAATGGCAAAACTTTTATGCACACTAGCAAGACAGATAAAGGCAAGATTTGAGAAACTTCCCTTTGTGGATCTTTTCTTCATTTCTTTTTCTTTCTTTTCTTCTTTTTTTTTTCATCCTATTTTTTTTTTGAACCACTATCCTTGCACTGCTTTGATCCTATTTCAAACAAAGAAAATTTTGTCAGTTTTGAAAGTGGTGGTCAATTTGTGGCCTTGAGTCTTGGGCAGCTTGGCTTTATGATCATCCAGCCTTCGGAAGACCAACTGCATTGGTAGTCGTTTGCACTGCTGGAAGACTGTTGTTGCTTTCAAGGGACCTTTACTTTCTGTATCAACCCTGATTGTTTCGCTCCCAATGCCATTGGTGTTTTGTGGCTCAATCAGCCTTGCCTCAAAAAAGAGATTTCTTTTCTTAGATAACCTTTTCTGATATCTTGAATGGCTTTTGCTTTTGGAGCAATTTGTATGTCAGAGAGAATCACAACTAGTAAGTGCCTTTGGCACGATGTGCACACTTCATAGTCCTTGTTCGATACTACAGAGAATCCATGATTAACCTTGAGGTTATCTTTGCTTGCTTTAGCCAAGTAGGATGACAAGTGTCTTTTGGGGGGAGCCTTTGCATGAATCCTTAATGCATGTAGACTGTAACAACTAAGTGCACTGGCCAAATTTACTTTGTGCAACTGAAAAGCTGGTAGCAGATTTTGAAATCTTTTCTTGCTTGTTTTAACAAAGACGGACTCAAAGTGAAGGACATAATGATGCAAAAAAATAATATTAACAAGAAATGCCCTTGTCGGGAAGGACAGAAGAAAGAGTTTTTTTTTTCAATAACTAGCCTTAATGATTGGGACATGCATTTTGGACTCAACGGCCTGATCTATCAAACTGATCTAATCTTTCCTTTTACCATTCCTATGACCTTTGAAGTCGGGATTATTATGCCAATTCTTTGCATCAGCTTCACGACTCACTTTCGACTAGTGGTGCCCCGAGGGATTTTCACCAACAAGTCTCTCTTATTTCTTTATCTCTACTTACCGTTGTCTAACAGTGCCTGTGAGGGTTTTCACTAGTAAGATTCTCATTTTTTCTTCTTTATTTTTATTTTTCTTTTACTTTCTTGTGTGAGCAACTTGACAGTGTCCTATGTCGCGTGACAACCATTGCTCATTGCATGCTTCTCTTGACATTCTTGAAGGCTTATCGAGAGGTCTTATTAGGAAAGTTTTTGGATAGGGTTGGAAAGAAAGGGCAATATAAGGGATCAAAGTAGACTCAATATGATGGGTTGTACATTTACAACTCTTGGAATTGACTCTTTCAAAAAAAAAAAAAAACTAAAACAAAC
>AWOL01S0068856.1:10304-17355 GCA_000715115.1 Nicotiana otophora
ATTTTGAGGAGATTCATGGTTGTGTTTCGGAGTCATTTACGCAGCTGCTTTGCTGATTTCGAAGGGCTGTTTTTTTAGCTGAGTTTGGAGCTGAATTTCAGCAGGAGTTTGGAGTGGTTAATGGCTGAAACACTAGAGCTTCAAGGCTGGTTTTCATGGTTGTTTGGAGCTGGAGTTTAGGTGATGTTCATGGTTGGTTTTAGAGGTGTTTCAATGGCTCCATGGCTGCGTTTTTGTGGTGATGTAGTGTTATTTTCGGCTGATGTCGGAGGAGGTGTGGCTAAGTTCAGAGAGACGATGTCTGCTGCTGTTGCTAGGTCTCTACAAATACCCGACTTGTCGTTTCAAAACTTTAAGTCTCGTTCGGTGGCATAAGGCCCGGAGCAGCTTCGTATTACGCGTATTGACTTGCGTGCGTAGTTGAATTCAGTTACCGGATGATTCAAAGTGATTTGGGACACTTGGTCCCTAAAAAGGAAGCTTAAGTCTTAGGATTTTGACCGTGGTAGGAACTATATGAAGACAACTCCGGAATGGAGTTTCGTCGATTCCGTTAGCTCCGTATGAAAATTTTGGACTAAGGAGCGTGTCCGAAAAATTATTTGGAGGTCCGTAGTGGAATTTAAGCTTAAAATGGCGAAACTCAAAATTTTGAAAAGTTTGACCGGGGGGTTGACTTTTTGATATCGGGGTCGTATTCCGATTCCGGAAGTGGGAGTAGGTCCGTACTGTCGAATGTGACTTGTGTGCAAAATTTGAGGTCAATCGGACGTGATTTGATAGGTTTCGGCATCAACAGTAGAAGTTGAAATTTCAAAGTTCATTAAGTTTGAATTAGAGTACGATTCATGATTTCGATATTGTTTGATGTGATTTGAGGCTTCGAGCAGGTCCATGTTATGTTAGGGGATAGGTTGGTATGATTGGACGGGGTCCCGAGGGGCTCGGGTGTGTTTCGGGTTGGTTTCGGTCCAAATTGGAGCTGTTTGGACTGTTGTTGCTGAAGTCTGGTTTTCGTCTTCGCGAACACGAAGGGAGTCCCACGTTCGTGAAGAGGAATTTGAGGGGCTGATGGTTTGGCCTTTGCGAACGCGAAGCTGTGGACGTGAACGCGAAGAAGGAGGAGGGAAAGCCTTCGCGAACGCGGCCAATGCAGTGCGAACGCGAACGAGAAGAAGAAAGGAAGAGTTGGGGCTGAGGTCGTGTGACCTTCGCGAACGCGACTCTGGTCACGCAAACGCGAAAAAAGATTTGAGGCAACTGGGTTTTGGCCTTCGCGAACGCGACTCTGGTCACGCAAACGCGAAAAAAGATTTGAGGCAACTGGGTTTTGGCCTTCGCGAACGCGACTCTGGTCACGCAAACGCGAAAAAAGATTTGAGGCAACTGGGTTTTGGCCTTCGCGAACGCGACTCTGGTCACGCAAACGCGAAAAAAGATTTGAGGCAACTGGGTTTTGGCCTTCGCGAACGCGACTCTGGTCACGCAAACGCGAAAAAAGATTTGAGGCAACTGGGTTTTGGCCTTCGCGAACGCGACTCTGGTCACGCAAACGCGAAAAAAGATTTGAGGCAACTGGGTTTTGGCCTTCGCGAACGCGACTCTGGTCACGCAAACGCGAAAAAAGATTTGAGGCAACTGGGTTTTGGCCTTCGCGAACGCGACTCTGGTCACGCAAACGCGAAAAAAGATTTGAGGCAACTGGGTTTTGGCCTTCGCGAACGCGACTCTGGTCACGCAAACGCGAAAAAAGATTTGAGGCAACTGGGTTTTGGCCTTCGCGAACGCGACTCTGGTCACGCAAACGCGAAAAAAGATTTGAGGCAACTGGGTTTTGGCCTTCGCGAACGCGACTCTGGTCACGCAAACGCGAAAAAAGATTTGAGGCAACTGGGTTTTGGCCTTCGCGAACGCGACTCTGGTCACGCAAACGCGAAAAAAGATTTGAGGCAACTGGGTTTTGGCCTTCGCGAACGCGACTCTGGTCACGCAAACGCGAAAAAAGATTTGAGGCAACTGGGTTTTGGCCTTCGCGAACGCGACTCTGGTCACGCAAACGCGAAAAAAGATTTGAGGCAACTGGGTTTTGGCCTTCGCGAACGCGACTCTGGTCACGCAAACGCGAAAAAAGATTTGAGGCAACTGGGTTTTGGCCTTCGCGAACGCGACTCTGGTCACGCAAACGCGAAAAAAGATTTGAGGCAACTGGGTTTTGGCCTTCGCGAACGCGACTCTGGTCACGCAAACGCGAAAAAAGATTTGAGGCAACTGGGTTTTGGCCTTCGCGAACGCGACTCTGGTCACGCAAACGCGAAAAAAGATTTGAGGCAACTGGGTTTTGGCCTTCGCGAACGCGACTCTGGTCACGCAAACGCGAAAAAAGATTTGAGGCAACTGGGTTTTGGCCTTCGCGAACGCGACTCTGGTCACGCAAACGCGAAAAAAGATTTGAGGCAACTGGGTTTTGGCCTTCGCGAACGCGACTCTGGTCACGCAAACGCGAAAAAAGATTTGAGGCAACTGGGTTTTGGCCTTCGCGAACGCGACTCTGGTCACGCAAACGCGAAAAAAGATTTGAGGCAACTGGGTTTTGGCCTTCGCGAACGCGACTCTGGTCACGCAAACGCGAAAAAAGATTTGAGGCAACTGGGTTTTGGCCTTCGCGAACGCGACTCTGGTCACGCAAACGCGAAAAAAGATTTGAGGCAACTGGGTTTTGGCCTTCGCGAACGCGACTCTGGTCACGCAAACGCGAAAAAAGATTTGAGGCAACTGGGTTTTGGCCTTCGCGAACGCGACTCTGGTCACGCAAACGCGAAAAAAGATTTGAGGCAACTGGGTTTTGGCCTTCGCGAACGCGAAGTAATGGTCGCGAATGCGAAGAAGGTGTATCTGGGTAGAATTAAAAGTCCCAAAAACGGGGGTTTGAGTTCATAACTGAAAATCAAATTGGGAGCTCGGTAGAAGACGATTTTTGGAGAGATTCTTGCGTGGGTGTTTGGGGTACGTTTCTTATCCAGTTTTGATTAATTTCCATGATTATGTCTTTGAATCCATCATTTAATTCGGATTTAAATGGAGAAAAATCAAACTTTTTGAAAAATCTTCTAAAAACAAAAATTTAAGATTTGGAGGTCGAGTTGTTATTGGAATTCGATAAAATTGGTATGGTTGAACTCGTATCGGAATAGGTGTTCGGATATCATGAAAATTATACAGGGTTCCGAGGGGTGAGTCCAGCGTTGACTTGTGTTGACTTTTTGGAATAAATTTTTAAGTCGATGTATTATTATCCGGAATTGTTTCTGATAAATTTTAATGAAGTTATATAATTAATTTGGATAGATTTGAGCGGTCCGGAGGTCAATTCAAGCAAGAAGGCGATTTTAGGAATATCAACATAACTTCAAAGAGGTAAGTGTCTTACTTAACCTCGAGTGGGGGAATTATCCCTTAGGCATTGAGTCTTATGTGCCATTTGTGAAATGTAAAAAGCTGTATACGCGAGGTGACGAGTACGTACTCGGCTTATATGTGTAATTTTTTATTGAGTTAATGTCTTGAGCATATTGTGTGGTAAATTGAGTAATTGTTGGTATATATTTAATCATCTATTTGTCGTGCATAAATCCTTGTTGTTGTTGAATCTGTTATTATATAACAATTTGATGTGATTGTTACTTGATTATTTATGTAATTCTGTGAATTTGTTGGTTTGATAATTATTGGAATTGAATTTCATTATGGATTTTTTCTCTACAAATAATTAATTAAATGAGCTTAAGAAGAGGTGTTTATATAATTATTAAAAATTTGAATTTAATGAAGACTTTGCTTTATGTTGAGTAATTTCTATCTCTATTGGTTATTTTTGGGTGTTGTACACATAGTGTGGAGCTTTTGGCTATTTGTTGTGAAATTAATTGATTTTGTTATATCCTTGAAATTTATTGTGGCCATTGAGCAAACTGTAATGTGAATTGATTTTGTTATGTTGCCGTGATAATTTGCCGTGTAAATTATTGTGTTGTGTGAATTATTATTTTGAGAAGATAAGGGTGGAATTTCACCGTTAATATTATGGGGGTATAAGGGTGGCATTTCACTGTTGTTGTGTTGTTGGAATATTGTCTGGGCGGAGCGATAAGGGTGGCAATAGGAGCGATAAGCGTAGCAATAGGAGCGATAAGGGTAGCAATAGGAGCGATAAGGGTTGCTATAGATATTGTCTGGGCAGAGCGATAAGGGTGGCTATAGGAGCGATAAGGGTGCCTATTGTCAGGGATGATATGTGATGATGTGGGATTGTGGTGTTGATGATTTTCATGTGATGTTGTGATTTTCTTGTGTTTATTTTTATACCTTGTGCAATTTGTCTTGTTGTTGGTAAATTGATAACAATATGATTTATGTTGAAATTGAGAGCATGTGGCTATGGCCAGGCGTATTATAAAATGAAATGTGGGCACGAGGTGCTGTGATGAAATGATACTGATATTTGACACGTGAGTTGTCCGTGCAGTTGTGATATGAAATGAGGGCACGAAGTGCCGTGAAAACATGAAAAATGGGCCGAAACCCATGTTTATGAAAAATATGAAAATGGGCTGAGACCCATATTCTTATGATTTTGAAATAAAGTGTCACATGGTGACTTTTAATTGAAAGAATTATATTCAAAATATTTATTTGGATGGATTTTTATTTAAAAAGAATTATATGAAAGAATTGTATTTGAAAGATATTTATTTAAGAAAATTATATTTGAAGATATTTATTGAAAGAATTTTATATTTGAAAGATGTTTATTTGAGAAAATTATATTTAAAAAAGCATTTTATTCGTAAGAATTATGTGTGAAAGATATTTAATTGAAGAACTTGATTTAACTGGGTGTAAATGTATTTATCAATTATTGAGCGATATTAATGGTGATTTTATTGTCTTACTGTGCACATCACTGGTTGTTTTATGTTACCCATATTGTTATTTGTTTCCTATTATTTTGTATATTATATTGTACAGGTTATTAGACTAGTGAATGTCTTGACTGTACCCCGTCTCTACTCCACTGAAGTTAGTCTTGATACTTACTGGATACCGACCGTGGTGTACTCATACTATACTTCTGCACATTGTTGTGCAGAGCCAGGTATTGGAGATATCGGACTTGAGCAGAGTTAAAGCGAGATCGTAAGGATTCAAGGTAGAGATGCTTAGTCGTCGCAGTCCCTTGGATTTTTTTTATTTCATTGTACTGTTAATTTATAATCAAATAGTATTGTATATTCGATACTCGTGATTATTCCATGTATTAAGTTAGAGTTTGTGACTCAGTACTACTAGTCAGGGGAGGTTGTATATTGTAATTATTTTTGTTGTTAGTTTCAAAAAAAAATGGCTTCAAAAGGTAATTGAAATCGGCTTACCTAGTCTTACAGACTAGGTGCCATCACGACGAATGTAGTGGGATTTTGGGTCGTGACAAGTTGGTATCAGAGCTCTAGGTTCATAGGTTCTACGAGTCACGAACGAGTCTAGTAGAGTCTTGCGGATTGGTACGGAGACGTCTGTACTTATTTTCGAGAGGCTACATAACTGTTAGGAAATTTCCATTTCTTTCATTCCTGTCGTGCGGAATTTGTTGAATTTGGAATTTGAACCTTTGCATCTCTATTCTCTCACAGATGGTGCGGACAGGTACTACTGGGTTAGCTGAGCAGACATCCGCACATACTGCTAGGACTGCAAGAGGCCGGGGCCGAGGTATAGGCCAAGGTAGAGGATGAGGAAGGGCATGTTCTGCGACTAAAGCACCTGTCAGAACAACAATTGAGGAGCCACTAGTAGCTCCAGTTGGGGGACAGGTACCAGAAGCACCTGTTATTACCCCTGGACTTCAGGAGACTTTAGCACCGTTCCTGAATATGTTTGGTACATTAACTCATGTGGGATTGATTTCCGTTGCACCAAATATTTCACAGATTGAGGGAGTAGCTCCGACTCCTACCACAACTTCAGAGCAGCAGGTTCACGTGGGTCAAGTTCCGGGTGTAGCACCGTTACAACCTGTTATTCCGGTTCGGCCTGAGGTCAGGCCCGACGTATCAGCAGAAGAACAAAAGAGACTTGAATGGTTTAAGTGGTATACTCCACCTACTTTCAGTGACACAACTACAGAGGATGCCCAAGAATTTCTAGAAAATTGTCACAATATTCTCCGCACCATGGGTATTGTGGAGGTGAGCGGAGTTGCCCTTACAACATTTCAACTGTCAGGCGTAGCGTGTCGGTGGTGGCAAATCTATGAAGAAGGAAGACCAATCGATGCAACACCACCAACTTGGGCTCAATTTTCGGAAATATTCTTGAAAGAATTTGTTACCCAGACTCTCCGAGATGCGTGGCACACAGAGTTTGAACGGTTGCATCAGGGCACTATGACAGTGTCAGAATATGCTATCAGGTTCAGTGAGTTAGTCCGTCATGCACCGATCTTGGTTCCTACAATTAGAGAGCGGGTTCGTAGATTCATTGAGGGGCTCGATTATGATATTAAAATATGTATGGCTCGAGAGTTGCAAACTGATACTTCATTTCAACAAGTAGTGGAGATTGCAAGAAAGATTGAGGATGTTTTAGGCGAGGAAAGGGAGTCTAAGAAGGCCAAAAGGTCTCGAAGATCTAAAAAGTTCAGTGGATTTTACTCTTCAGCTAGGACCTATTATAGCGGAGGCTCGAGGAGTCGGTTAGCTCAGTCTGCACATCAGATTACTCGGGGTCCTCCAGTTTATAGTGCACCACCGACACGAGATTCTTACAGTAGTTATTTCAGTTATCCGGCACAGACTCAATACGAGCAACCGCGACCTCAGAAGGGTTGTTATGAGTGTGGTGATACTAGGCACATCATAAGAGATTGTGCCGTACTTGGGAGGGGTGGATTTCATCAGAGCACTCCAGCTACCAGCTTTATTCCAGTTGATACTCCACGTGCACAGTCAGCTAGAGGTATAGGACAGGCGGGGAGTGGGCGCCTAAGAGGTGGAGG
>AWOL01S0068879.1:746-20218 GCA_000715115.1 Nicotiana otophora
CCTTAGTAAGATTGAGAGAGAGCATTCAGCAGTATAAGATTATAGCTTTCGAGATCGGAGGAGATGGGACACTGAGATACCAGGGCCGATTATGTGTGCCTTGTGTGGCAGGGTTGTGAGAGAAGATTATGATTGAGATTCATCAGTCCTGATATTCTATCCATCCCGGCTTGACAAAGATGTATCATGACGTTAAGGAGCAGTATTGGTGGGACAACATCAAGAAGTGTATTGCAGAATTTGCAGCCCAGTGTCCTAATTGTCAACAAGTAAAGATCGAGCATCAGAAACCTAGTGGATTGATTCAGAATATAGAGATTCCGACCTAGAAATGGGAGGTGATTAATATGGACTTCATTATTGGATTAGCTCACTCTTATCATAAGTTTGACTCCATCTGAGTGATAGTTGATCGATTTACAAAATCTGCCCATTTTCTGCCAGTTAAGATAACTTACATGGCTGAAGACTATGCGAAGTTGTATATCAAGGAGATTAGGCTTCATGGTGTGCCGGTATCTATTATATCAGACCGAGGAGTGCAATTTACAGCTAACTTTTGGAGGTCTTTGCAGAAGGGTTTAGGCACATAAGTAAATCTCAGCACTGCATTCCATTTGTAGACTGACGGACAGGCTGAACGTACTATTCAGACGCTTGAAGATATGATACGAGCATGTGTTCTAGATTTCAAGGGGCATTGGGATGACCATCTGACACTCATAGAATTCGCCTACAATAATAGCTACCATTCCAGTATTATAATGGCCCCGTATGAGGCACTGTATGGGAGGAGTTGTAGATCACCAGTTGGATGGTTCGAAGTCGGTGAGACAGAATTATATGGGCCAGAGTTGATTCACCAAGCCATTGAGAAGGTGAAAGTTATACAAGAGCAACTGAGGACGGCACAAAGCAGGTAAAAGTCTTATTCCGATGTCCGACGTCGTGATCTGGAATTTGAGGTTGGTGATTGGGTTTTCCTGTAGATCTCACCGATGAAGGGTGTTATGCGTTTTAGGAAGAAGGGTAAGTTGAGTCCGCGGTATATTGGGTCGTACAAAATTCTTCGATGAATTGGATAGGTTGCTTATGAGTTAGAATTGCCATCCGAATTGGAATTTGTCCACCCGATATTCTATGTATATATATTGAGGAAATGTATTGGAGACCCTTCGCGGGTCGTCCCTATCAAAGATGTACAATACAGAGGATCTACCATATGATGAAATGCCAGTGGCTATATTAGTTCGACAAGTCCGCAAGCTGATAACAAAGGATGTAGCTTCCGTCAAAGTATTGTGGAGGAACAATAATATAGAAGAAATGACATGGGAAACAGAAGAGGAGATGAAGTCTAAATACCCTTACCTATTCCAGAGTGGTAGATAACGAGGATGCCGGGGGAAAGTAGGACGCATAATAAGGTGAAACGGCTCTATGAGGTAAGCAATAGCTTGTGAATACTTTTTTTAATACAAAATGGTGATATGCAGATAATGTACATATCCATAATGCTTTGTATAGTCTTGTAAGGCCATAGGTTGGGTTTAACTGCTTGCAAGTTTGGCTAGTGTCCATTTTATAGGGGAAACTCAGCCGGAAATTTCCGTCGGAATCCACGATGAGTTAGACACCCCATAAACCCTTACATTCGAGGACGAATGTTCCTAAGGGGGAGAGGGTGTTACAACCCAAATTCGCGTACCTTAGATCATGCCGTAAGTTAGTCNAAGTCCGCAAGCTGATAACAAAGGATGTAGCTTCCGTCAAAGTATTGTGGAGGAACAATAATATAGAAGAAATGACATGGGAAACAGAAGAGGAGATGAAGTCTAAATACCCTTACCTATTCCAGAGTGGTAGATAACGAGGATGCCGGGGGAAAGTAGGACGCATAATAAGGTGAAACGGCTCTATGAGGTAAGCAATAGCTTGTGAATACTTTTTTTAATACAAAATGGTGATATGCAGATAATGTACATATCCATAATGCTTTGTATAGTCTTGTAAGGCCATAGGTTGGGTTTAACTGCTTGCAAGTTTGGCTAGTGTCCATTTTATAGGGGAAACTCAGCTGTAAATATCCGTCAGAATCCACGATGAGTTAGACTCCCCGTAAACCCTTGCATTCGAGGACAAATGTTCCTAAGGGGGGAGGGTGTTACAACCCAAATTTGCGTACCTTAGATCACGCCGTAAGTTAGTCGACATAATTACAAGAAGTGATTATCTTTGAGATGATAAGAAGTTAATCTTATTGGTCTTAAACAATACAAGGGTGTAAAAGACTGGTTAACAAGTATTAGAAGTTAAACGAATCAAGGTTGTTGTAATCCGTATTTTTGGGTAAAACTAGAGGTGCTTAATTGTCCCAAGAGGTCATGTTTTAATGTTTTTAATCATATCATATCCGTATCATAAGTCTTGAAGTCAAGCGAGTTATGAAACAAAACTCGACAAAAGTTGTCGCAACTTTCGTTTATACTTTTACTTAAACTTTAGGTCAAATGTTACTACATTTTTCTCCAAATATTTTTGGATCTAAGGGGTGAGCTACCCATCAAATTGCAGATCTATGACTCTAGTTTCTATCGCAATAAACCGCTCATCGATACGATCTAGGAATAGAGAGATATTTGCATTTTTGCGAGACTGCGCCAAGAAACTCTCTATGGGGCCCACATAGGCGGTTTAAGACATATGGATATATATAAGATGCCTCAACCCCGTTTTAAGTCATTCGTTTTCAGTATATTCAGTCCTTAGAACCTTCAAAACACTCTCTCAAGGTTCTCTCATGATCCAA
This sequence comes from Nicotiana otophora, assembly GCA_000715115.1. Taxonomy (NCBI): domain Eukaryota; kingdom Viridiplantae; phylum Streptophyta; class Magnoliopsida; order Solanales; family Solanaceae; genus Nicotiana; species Nicotiana otophora. The sequence goes on from AWOL01S0068879.1 coordinate 3,556, forward strand.
GACCCAAACAAAGGGCAAACAACACAAATCAAGTGTCGGGAATCCTGTCGCGCTAGTAAGTTTCTTGTTCTTCTTTGGGTCGTGAAAAACAATAGCACGGATAACTCATGTGCGAACACCCCGGCAATCTTATCAACAATACCACGTGTTCCAAAACATAGCAACATAATAAAATAACTTCACTACATGTGCACATATGCCATAATATTTCCTTAAAAAAGTTTTAATACCACAACCACGCATAGCCCTTGGCTCAACAATACTCGGTATAACAACAACAACAATAATAACACGGGAATACGACAAGTATATCAACTCAAGAACTTCAGAACAGAAAAAAACGGACGAACGAGCTCACAGTGAAAGAGACAACAGAGAATAGTGGTTTCAACAAAAATAGCTCAACAAGCGGAGAGATAGCGTGCAACAATGATTTCCACATAACTACAACTCGACGGTGAGAGAGATAGCATAAATCAATGATTTTAAATAAGGATAAGTCAACAATGAAATGAATAACAAAACCTCAAATAAGGTTGAGCAATTACTGAAAAGATACTAATAAATTCAATTAAGAATAAGGAATTTACGGAAAAGATAATAATGACTTCAATTAAGGATAAGCAATTATGGAAAGAATAATAATAACTTCAATTAAAGATAAGAAATTACGGAAAGGATAATAATAATTTTAATTAAGGATAAGCAATTACAGATACGATAGCATGGCAATAAAGAGGCAATATCTACAATTAAGGCACATAAACGTTTAATTGGCAACAAGGGCAAAACATGAAATCAATTAATTCCAAATAGGACGCGTAAGGGTAAATTTACTAAATGGGGGATTTAACATGCTAAACAAACTTCACATCTAATGAACATAAGAACCTAAAAGCACTAAACGGTCAAATTTCCACAAATAAGCCCGAGTACGTACTCGTCACCTCGCGTACACGGCCTTCACATGACATAATTAGCACAAATGATTCAAATCCTAAGGGGTAGTTTCCCCCACACAAAGTTAGGCAAGATACTTACCCCGAAGAAGCTAGACCGTTACTTTAAGATGTCCTTCCTGAGTGGAACAACTTCCGGACGGCTTAAATCTAGCCAAAACAACTTCAAATAATAAACAAAAGTCATAGGAAACGATTCCGGATAATAAAGCTTCAATCTTTAAAAAAAACTAAAAAGTCAACCCAAACATCAACCCCGGGCCCACACCTCGGAACTCGGAAAAATTCATAAAATCCAAACACCCATTCAATTACGAGGCCAACCATACTAATTTCATCCAATTCCGACTCTAAATCGATATTCAAAACCCAATTATTCTCTTCAGGAAAAGTTTTTGATACAAGATCCCAAATATCCAATCAAAACGTGGATTAATTCAAAAATGAACTTATGTAATTATACTGACCCCCATGAAAAGACGAGAAGAAGGCCACAAAAATTACCTCAATCGGAGCTCTAGAACTCCAGATATGCTCAAAATACTAAAGTTTTAGATATGCTCTAGAACTCAAGATATGCTCAAATTTTATTAATACATAGGGAATTTCGCTTCCGTGCCCAAAACTCCGCAAGTGCGGTCTGCCAACTGTAATTTCTGCATTTGCGGACCCAACTTCGCATCTGCGAAGCACTACCAACAGCTCTCTTCTCCGACACTAAAATGAGAATAACTCGCTCATATGATGTCCAAATTCAATAATCTTTTTGCTATGGCTCCGTAATTACGATACAGATCTAATGCTTCAATCACAATAGCAATTGGAGGTCATTTTCTTAATGTGGTAGTATTTATGCTTGAAGAAATGATGTCGAGACATAAACAATGAGCGCAACACAACCCAAACCTATCCGAAACACACCCGAGCACCTTTGGACCCCGTGCGAACATACAAATAAGTCCCAACACATAACGCGGACCTGCTCAAGTCCTCAAATCACATCTAACAATATTAGAAATATGAATCGCACCGCAAATCAAACTCAATTAACTTATGAACTTTGAACTTCTACAACTCGCGCTGAAACCTATCAAATCAACCCGGAATGATTTGCATGCAAGTCTCAAATGACGTAACAGAGCTAATCCAACTCTCTGAATCGCAATCTCAGCCCCATATCAAAAAAGTCAACTCTCGGTCAAACCTCTTAACCTTCCAAAACTTCAACTTTCCAATATTCGCCAAAATGCTACAAATTATCCTACAACCCTCTAAATCTAAATTCGGACGCACGCCTAAGTCCAAAATCACCATATGAAGCTATTGGAATCATCAAAATCCCATTTCGGAGTCGTCTGTACAAAAGTCAAAATCCGGTCAACTCTTACCGTTTAAGCTTCTAAAACAAGAATCCTTCTTCCAAATTGATCCCGCATGATCCGAAATCTGAACTGCACTACATATGCTAGTCATAATACATAATACGAAGCTGCTCGAGACCTTAAGCCGGCAAACGGGATGCTAATTCTCCAAATGACAGGTCAAGTCATTACCTTCTCCTCCTCTTAAAAAAACGTTCATCCTTGACCTTGCCAAGAATCATTCAAAGTCATCAATCATTGAGTGAACAAACCATAAGTACACCCGCGGGTGACCCCACATTACCCCAAATCCACGTAAGCCCGATAACACCATCTCAACTGAAGGTTTTTCCTTCCACCAATACCAATAGGCCATAGAAAAGAACTTCTTACCATCCCGTTGTTTCCATAAGACCTGATTCCTGTATCAACACATGGTATCAGCATCAACCAGCTGCAATAACCTATGTATACACTCACCAGGTACAAACACATGACCCAACACACTACACATATATGCATAACAACATTTCTAATCACAATAGTCGTCCATACTCAAACATAGCACCGGCAGTTAACCTCATATCAGCTAGAACCCTATTCCAAAACTCCACAACACCGACAAGGATGCAAGAAGCACGAAGATGCCATGATTATTCACTCAAATAAACAAGTCACACCCAACACCACTTGGGCACACACCTCGAAAGCTAAACCCCAATAAGCATAACATGAATATGACTGAATATACGAGGTAACACATGAAAGAGCTATCAAACAAGCCCAACCGGCACAACTCCCTATCAGTAACATACTACAAATTAATTCTACAAGGGAGAATCAAAGTATACGAACAACTCCCAAGGATCTCATCCTAATACAACTTCATTGTGGTACACAGCCCGGCCCAAACATAACAAACCTCACGGAAACATGAGGATCCCATCCTCAGCTCTAAATCACAAGTAGATTACACATCATACCAACTGAAACCTTCCACTAATTAAATTTTTGCTAGCAAGGTCACAACACATGCTGAACTCCCACACCGGTAGAATATCTAATTCACAAATCATATCCAACCACCGAAATATCACATCAAAACCTACTGTAATAGGTAACAGAAAGTCATTCCTAGTCTTATAGCTCTCAATAGTGAATAAAACAAAATAATAGGGATGGGATACCACTATAGAATCTCCCAACAGGTGTAAACACATAAGCGGAGTAAACAATCACAAAACTCACCCATATGTGGAGCAACATAGAAGGACTCACCCCTATAAGAAGAACCGAAACAAAATATGAATGATGCTCCTCTATAACAAATCAAAACCATACTTATACGACATCATCCGATGCAGAGGCCTCATCCCTATCGTAGAAAGTACATCAGTGGACCGAGCCCCCCTCTTGGGCGCCCTCTACCTGCCTGACCTACACTCCAAGCTGGCGGTGCAATGATATCAGCAACTCAATCAGAACGCATAGCCCGGATACCTCGCCGTGACACATCAGTTTGGAGTTTGGGACAATCTCTCACCATGTGGCTAGTATCTCCACACGCAAAGAAGCCTCACTGTTGGTGTGGCTGTGGAAGATGTCCAGTATAGGCACTTTGACACCAATAGATATCTGAAGCACCGCGCAAAGCCTGAAGTGAAAACTTAATAGACTGACCCACAAAACCTCTACCATGGCATACCTTGCCTTAAACATAGGGACTAGTAGATCCTCCAGGTCTGTGCGGCCTCTTAGCCTCCCTGTCCTCATTCTCCTAAACACGTATGTCCACTTCCTCCTAGTCTCGCATGCCCTCTAGTCGGTGAGCAATCTCTACCACCTGCTGAGAAGGAACATCCGACTCCAACTCTCGAACCATGCTAAGCCAGATATCATGGTTGAGCCCCTAAACTACTCAACTCTCCCTCATTATGCGTTAGGCCACTTAGTTCACAAGAGTGTTCCGGAAGGTCAAGGTGCCAAGAGAGGATCACGTCAAAACGGGTAAAGTCTTATATCATGGTTATCAAATGAGAAAGGTTAGAATCTCAAAGGGGGTTGACTAGGGATAACAACATTGGTTGGCAATAGAAAGCTCAAACGGACAAAGGAAAGTCTACAATCATTTCCCAAACCAAGAAAACTCGGAATTTTGCCTTGAAGCACATTCAGGAAAAGTTCCAGTTCATTCGCACGGGCACTTGCACTAGCAACGAAAGATCACCTCACCCCTCACTTAACTAAACCGTAAAAGAGGATAGAGTCGAGAGACTACAATAACCACAATCAATTTAAAGATCACTATGGTCCAATAAACCACTCAATGATTACCAAAGTAAACTCAAGAGTCTCAAAGTCACTAACTTGAGCTATTTGCTTTCAAAAACCTTGTTTCAAACAATAATCACGTAGTTAAGTGTGTTGGTACCAAATGAAGCATGAATGTCTCTTTTTACGAGAATGGCTTGATTAGGCTTTTATTATTACTATTATTATTACCTAATCATATATAAACTGACTCACTCCCTTAAGAAGGTTGTCACGCCATCCATCCTCGGGATGAGTCACCTGGTTCACACAAAATTAAAGAAGCTAATGAACAATAACTACTAAACATATATAAACTACAAATAAGAAAATGAACAGAATCATCAAATTATTACAGTCCAAATGTATCCAAAATGTGTCATATGTCAAATCAAATAAACTCCACCCCCCCCTCCCGAATAAAAGTAAGCATTGCCCCCAATGCTTAATAATATAAGAGTGAAAAGAGAGTGGGCAAATAAAACTCCCTATGGATCCTTGGACATCTCAGTATCCCCAGCAACATCATTCGGCAGTAAGGCATGGCTCATTAGACTGGCCAGCTAGTGCAACTTGTGCAGATGGTGCACATGGATATGGGACGGACTGGTCTGGCTCAAGTAACATATCAAAGGGTAGATCCCCAGCCGTCACAAGTCTGGTCACCTCCTTCCTGAGCTATTCAACTGATCTCTTGCTTTCCTGAGACTTCCTCATCTTCTTCACTTCTTTGGCCAACTCCTCCCCAACCGACTTGTGATGTACCATAGTGGCCATAGTCATCTTCTGGTTGTCCAGAATCTTCTTCAACATCTCATCAAGATTATAGGAGACATGTAGTACCTGTATAGATGACTATGTTGTAACGATACTATATATGTTAGATAGCTTTAAAGTAGTCTCACGCATCCAGTTGTTGAGACTCGCCAATGTATTGAAGACTCTTAGAGCGGAAAATAGAGTTGTAAGCATGGGAACTGGCCTTAGATCTATGGTAGGGGCTGCCCTAGGTGTTGTGGCAAGACCTGAAGGTGGTTGTGGATACATAGTAGTAGAACTAGAAGAGGGCTCAACAGAGGTAGATAGAATGTCAGTTGTGTCGGTGACTACCACTCTCGGTTCGTCAGACTGGCATGTGGTGGTAGAAGGCTGAGCTCTCTTCTTTGGGTTTGTCACATCCATCAACAAATATCAGTCAAATGGCTTCTTCGGCTTCACCTTGGTGTCATATGATATTGGATCTAACTTTACATCAATAAGGTACTATGTGATAGCGTTAGGATAAGGGTGGGCCGTCTTGGTATGTCGTGCTACCAATAAAATGTTGGCTGACATCACGGCACCAACATTAATTGGGTACCTGGCCATGATTGATGCCACAAGAACATCACGAGGAAGAGGAAGATGAGTCTCATTCTGGCACGGATCAAGTCTGCTACAAAACAAAGGTTAGTCTGTGCATTTGTGTCTAGGGCAACTGTTGGATCAGTGGTCAGGCTAGCAATTTCTGACCCCTCGGAAGTTCTGTGAGATGAAGAGGCCCTGGATAGCAATTTCTGACCCCTCGGAAGTGCTATGAGATGAGGAGGGCCTCTGATCCAACAGCTGCCCTAGACACAAATGCACAGACTGACCTTTATTTTGTAGTAGACTTGATCCGTGCCAGAATGAGACTCATCTTCCTCTTCCTCGTGATGTTCTTGTGGCATCAATCATGGCCCGGTACCCAATTAATGTTGGTGCCGTGATGTCAGCCAACATTTCATTGGTAGCACAACATACCAAGACGGCCCACCCTTATCCTAATGCTATCACATTGTACCTCATTGATGTAAAGTTAGATCCAAGATCATATGACACCAAGGTGAAGCCGAAGAAGCCATTTGACTGATATTTGTTGATGGATGTGACAAACCCAAAGAAGAGAGCTCAGCCTTCTACCACCACATGCCAGTCTGACGAGCTGAGAGTGGTAGTCACCGACACAACTGACATTCTATCTACCTCTATTGAGCCCTCTTCTAGTGCTAATACTATGTCTCCACAACCACCTACAGGTCTTACCACAACACCTAGGGCAGCCTCTGCTATAGCTCTGAGGCCAGTTCCCATCTATGAGCTAAAATATCGCCTATGGCCTAGACTGTGTTGGTGTCTTCTCCTCCTAAATATAGGCTGAGTTTCCCTCTAAAGCTTCCCTAGATGGGACATGGGAACATGACTCGGAGAGGTCTCCACCTCTCCGTCTACCTGTTGTGTCCTTCTTGCTAATGGTTTTCGGCTGGCCAAGGTGAAAGGTACTTCTACCTCGACCCCTAGAAGATTCACCTTTTCCTTTTGTAGTTTCACCACCGTGGTACGATCGAACCATTGCCTGTATCAAAGAAAAGGAAATCGTTAGTTGCAACTCATCATTCAACATATGCAACACTTATGTAGGCAAGGGAGAACATTATGGACACAATGAAATTATGTAAAAAACAACAGGTTGCTGGAAGTGAGATCTGTAGTCTGCAGCTTTTTGATGTGCGGCCGCATACACGAAGTGCAGACCGCACAATTACTAGTGTGGCCACACATTTATCAAAAAACATCAAAGGCCCAGAAGCCCCGCTCTGACGATAGTGCAGAGGCAGTTTTGCGACCGCAGAATACATCAGTGGTCCGCGCATTTTTGAGTGCGATCCTTTTAAGATTTTTGCGGTCCGCACAATTAAAGTACAGCCGTAGATGAACTTGCTTCACCAGGTTGCCCAAAACACCTAAACTACGAAAGAAGCAAATTCAAGTGCGGGCATTTATTTTAAATACTATGCACACACATTCTTTTTATACTTAGATTTTGCAATTACTTGTACAACTAGACATGGCAACATGGTATAAATATGAAATCTCATTAACCCAACTCATTATAGCCTGTATTATCAACTACCCAATTCAGATCTACCCCACATGGGCACATGGACGAACATTAATAAAAGATGTCCTAAAAAGAAATTAAAATTTTAAAAATTAATCTAACACAAAAAATTAACATGAAATGAACCATACCAGATAGAGTGAGTGCACTGGGTGTATAAGCACAGGTGGGTATGTGGGGCGTGGACAATGAAAATCTATTAGGAAACTTACAGAATAACAACGATTTTGTTTAAAGGGAAAAGTGTAAAAGGAACTTAAGATTTCTATTTATAGTAAGAATCTTAAGAGGGAAAAGGGGTCAATTGCAGCCGCAGATTTCCATGTGCGGTCCGCACTCTATCACACGGGTAATCATTCTCCGGTATTAATGTGTGGTCAGTACATTTTTGGGTACGACCGCATATTTCATCTTGTGGTCGCAGATTAGCCACGCACTAACAGGCTAAAACTTCAAAGAGTTGATATTTTCACACTTTTACAAGATCATAATTGTGCGGTCTGCATGTGAAATGTGTGAACGCGAATGTCCTCCTGCTGTGGCACATAGAATTGTGCGGTTCACAGATCCTTGATCACTTGGCCATTTTTTTGTTCACCGTTCTTGCAAGTCACACTCAACCCTGTAGCATAGTTCAAATCATGTAAGAACACAAATAACATCTAACTATAAAAGAAAAGGAAAAGAACGTGGGTTGTCTCCCAAGAAGCGCCTAATTTAACGTCGCAGCAAGAAGCAATGTCAAAGCTCCCTCAAGTGAAGTAAATGATCGACACCATGTGGCTATCTCCAACCTTACCCAAGTAATGCTTCACCCGGTGACCATTGACTCAGAATACTTCATCTTTCTGGTTCTTCAACTCTAATGCACCAAAAGGTGTCACACTAACAATTCAAATGGACCACTCCACTTGGATTTTAGCTTCCCGGGAAACATTCTCAACCTTGAGTTAACCAACAAGAATAGATCGCCCACCTTGAAATCTTTGTTCCAGATGTATTTGTCATGAAGATATTTTATCTATCCTTTGTAAAAGGACAAACTCACATATGCATGGTATGGAAACTCATCCAATTCATTAAAATGTGCGCCCCTCAAGTTAGCGGCTACATCTCAATCAAGATTAAACTTGTTTAGAGCCCACATTGCCTTGTGCTCTAGTTCCACCACTTTAAACACAGTGAATGTCTTCCAAAGAAATGGAGTAAATTGATTGGCAACCGGTATGGAGACTTCCCGGTAGGTATTTTGTAATACGCCTGATAAGCCCATAACGCATCATCAAGATTCTTGGACCAATCCGTCTGATTAGCATTCACCGTTTTATACAAGATACTATTTATCTCCCGGTTGAAGGCTTCCACTTGCCCATTATCTTGTGGGTGAGAGGGAGTCACGACCTTGTGAGTAACACCATACTTGCTAAGTAAAGTGTCAAAACCTTTGTTGCAAAAGATTGACCCCCTATTGCTTATGATTGCACGTGAAGTAACAAATCTTGTGAAAATAGTTTTCTTTAAGAAAGCCACTACACTTCTCGCCTCATTTTTGGGTAAAGCGACAGCCTCAACCCATTTGGACACACAATCCACCATGAACAAGATGTAGGTATTTCCTCAAGAGCTCACATAAGGGCCCATGATGTCAATGCCTCAAACATCACAAATATCAATCTCAAAAATGGTTGTGAGAGGCATTTCATTTATCCTTGAGATTCGATCGTCCCGTTAACATTCATCACATCTTTTCACCAACTGACTACATCCTTGTAAAGAGCAGCCCAATAGAAACCACAACTAAGCACTTTGGCTGCCGTTCTTGCTCCGCAATGATGACCACCATATGGCGAAGAGTGACAAGCCCCAAGAATATCACCTTGCTTATCTTCTAGTACACACCTCCTAATTATCCCGTCCGTACAAATCCAAAAAAGGTATGGTTCATCTTAATAATAATCTTGACAATACATTTTGAGTTTCTTCCTTTGGCTTGAAGAGAACTCATCTGAAATTATTCCACGCACAAGAAAATTTGCTAAGTCGGCTAACCATCGCACACCATTCATTGCAATTGCCAAAAGTTGTTGTTCGGGAAAGGAGCCATTTATTTCAAGTCCATCATGTGCCCACCCCTCCTCCTCCAAACGAGACAACTGGTCCGCCACTTTGTTGTCACTACCTTTCCTATCTTGGATGTCAACATCAAATTCTTTCCACAAGAGTACCCATCTCATCAACCTAGCTTTGGAGTCCTTTTTGCTCATAAGATAATGAAGCGCCGCATGGTCCGTGTGGACAATAACTTTGGTACCCATCAAGTACGGGTGGAACTTCTCAATTTCATATACAATAACGATATAGTTAACTTGGGCACTATTCATGGTCTTACTAGCATAGTAGACCAAATGAAAAATCTTGTAGATACGTTGCCACAATTCATCTCTCACCGCTATGTTACTTGCATCACACATGAGTTCAAAAGGCACACTCCAATTTGGAGCGGTGATGATAGGAGTGGTTGTAAACTTAAGCTTTAACAATTCAAAAGCTCTCATGCAATCATCATTGAAATTGAATTGGTATCTTTCTCAAGAAGCCTGCACAATGGGTTCACCACTTTAGAGAAATCATTGATAAAGCCCCGTAAAACCCCGCATGGCCTGGGAAACTATGCACACCCTTCACCGAAATTGGGGGTGGAAGATTAGAAATCACCTGAATATTTGCCTTGTCAACTTCACTTCCATTCCTTGAGATTTTATGACCAAGGAGAATACCTTCCTCAACCATGAGGAAGAGAATTATGAGTACCAAGTTGGTTTCGTCACATCTAGCGAACACTTTGTCCAAATTTGCAAGACAATCATCAAAAGAATCCCCAACCACCGAGAAGTCATCCATGAGAACTTCAAGGCAGTCCTCCACCATGTCCGTGAAAATATCCATCATACACCGTTAAAACGTCACCGGTGCGTTGCACAAACCAAATGGCTTACTCATGAAAGCAAAAGTACCACAGGGACATGTAAATGTTATTTTTTTTATCTTCCAGAGCAATGAAAATTTTGTTGCAGCCCGAGTACCCATCAAGAAGGTAGTATAAAGAACGACCAGCCAATCTATCGAGCATTTGAACTAAGAAATGAAGTGGAAAGTTGTCCTTCCTTGTTAATTAGTTGAACTTGCGATTATACATGCACACCTTTCATCCGGTCACCGTTCGTGTAGGAATCAATTCATTCTTATCATTGGTGACCACCTTCATGCCCCCTTCTTTGGGACACATCGAACCAGAGAGGTCCATGAACTATCGGAGATAGGTTAGAAAACCCCGGCGCGTCCAACCACTCTATAATCTCCTTCTTGACAACTTCCTGCATAGGCTCATTGAGTCTTTTTTGATGTACAATGGATGGTTTAGCGCCATCCTCCAACTTGATCTTATGCATGCAAAAGGTGGGGCTTATACTCAAAATATCCACCAAGGTCCACCCAATGGACTTCTTCTTATTTTGTAACACTGTCAATGTGGAATCTACTTGCACCTTAGTCAAACAAGAGGAAAGAATAACCGGTAAAGTAGAACAAGGGCCAAGAAATTCATAACAAAGGTGTGGAGGAAATGTCTTCAACTCCAAGGTAGGTGGCTCTTCAATAGAAGGCTTTGTAGGAAGAGTCTTCCTATTTTCAAAATCCAAAGACAATTTTTGGGGTGCATAGTTGTACGACACTATTCCCTTTAAAGAGTTCACACATTCCATGAAACCATCCATCTCGTCATCATCAAAGTTGAGCAAGACGTCCTCCAACATATCACCAACATTGATAGTATCACTTGTATCATCAACAATTACATCAGTCACCAAATCCCCAAGAGAACACACCTCATTGCTATTTGGTTGCCGCATGGACATACACATATGGAATACTACTTTTTCATCACCAACCCGGAAAGTGAGTTCTCCGGCGTACCAACGAGTGGACTATAAAACAGTCCTCTAAAAGTAAAATAAATCGAACTCACGGCTTTCGATCACCGTCCCGTGAGTTCTAACTATTAGAAAATGAATGTATCAACCTTCCTTGATATTTAAAGCTTAAATATAGAAATTAGAAATTTTATTAACTATAATGTACCTTCCAAAACTCAAACTGCAAAGAAAAAGAGAGGCGATATAGCGATACTTATGTCGTGGGGATCGTTCTAATGTTATTGCTTCTTGATTTCGTACCGGGGATGTTAATCTTCTTTGAATCCCTAGAAGAGAGCTTATGGGTATGTTTATGGATGTTAAATGGTCATTTTCTATGGATAAATAAAGATAAATATGGCCTAGGCCTATGTATATCAACTTTGGAAATGTCAAAGAGGTGCTAGTTTGGCACCCTAGCACTGGCCCATCTTCTGATGCTTTGTTTTATCTGGATGTCGTATGAATAAAAGATTAAGTGCATTGGAAACTAAATTCCAAGACCTTAGATTTTGTATATAATATGTCCCAAAAGACCTCATATAACACACGAAATGTATTCCTCAAAACGCTTCAGTGACACACTTACTTGTCACCTAAGCAGTCTGCGCAGCCTCGCGAAACTGGAAATATCTCTCTACTTTGTTGTCGTATCGACAAACGGTTTAATGGGTTAGAAACTAAACTCGTAGGTCTTCAATGTTATACGTAGATAATACCGTAATCACAAGTTTATTGCGAGAAAATCTCCTCTATATTTGACCTAATATTTAGAATATTGATGAATGTAACTTGTGATGGCCTTTGCCAACTTTTGTTCCACCACTTGCTTGACTTTAAAACGCAATACACGACTATCACACGAATAAAATAAATCATAACATAACCTCCTTATCATTTTAAGAACCCCAGTCTCACCCCAAAGTACTTGCTATAGCATTCCAAATTTGTCGACTTCCGATAAAACTTATTTTCTTCAATTGGTTCAGCTTCTAATCTTTCCAACTCTCTTGGTACTTGTTAATAATGATCTTAAATATTTGTTACCTCCAAGATAACATTATTAACTTAATTTATGTAACATCCAAGATAACATGGGGGGGGGGTAACATCATTCCCACTTTGGAACATTCGAGGACGAATGTTGACTGATGCATTTATCAGTCTCATAACACATAACTCTTACAGGTTGAGTTCTTTACTCCATGTGTCTTTATTGCCTTTTATATACTGCTTTCATGCCTTACATACTCGGCACTTTATTTGTACTGACGTCCTTTTTGCCCGGGCACTCTGCGTTTCATACCCGCAGGTCCCGATAGACAGCTTGACAGTCATCCTTGTAGGCTATCACCTCAGCAGAAGGTGTTGGTGCACTCCACCTGCTCTGGAGTTGCCTATTTGGTAAGTATGATCTGGACATGTATTGATTGGTATGGCGGGGCCCTGTCCTAACCTTTATGATGCTTATGTACTCTTAGAGGCTTGTAGACATATATCATGTGTATGGATACTTATATGGCCTTATAGGCCCGTATGTTCCATGTATAAGTTTCTATATCATGTTGGGTCGTCCTATGTATCGTATTTGCTTATGTTTTATTCTTGTTATCTCATGACGGCCCTTCTTGCACATTTACCCATGATGGTGTGATAAGAAAGATGCGATATGTTGATACTCGGTTGTGTAAGGCATTGGGTGCCCATTGTGGCCCTCCGATTTGTGTCGTGACAAAATTGGTATTAGAGTAGTTTTGTCCTATGTAGTCTATAAGCCATGAGTAGAGTCTTATTTATTGGTGTGTTGTGTGCCACACTTACAAGCAGGAGTCCAGAAGGCATTTAGGATTGTCACCCTTTCTTCTTACTCTATATCGTGTGGTAGATCTCATCTGTAAGAATTCAAACTCCTAAATTCGACTTTATTCATAATACAACGATACCTACACCCAGAAAGAATGTTGCTAAGAGATTGAATCTGGTTGTGGAATAGTTGAGCCAGAGGACCTCGATGTTGTATCATGCTTATGATGAGTAAATGTAAAGTCTTCAGCATACCATGTGTGTACTAAGACGTGTAAGCTTCTTGATAAGGAGCCCTAAGGCATGAATATCACTTCACCCATATGGGGAAAAGCAACGAGAGAATCAGAAGGTAGATACAAGTTTCAACAAGTAAAAGAAGCAAGGCGAAGAAGGGTACGATATACCCAATTAATGAAGATAATTAGTATTTACAATTCTGGCAGAGAAATATATGCATTTTGAGTTACCTTCAGTAGTGAGATAGATACATAAAACTGGCCACACCCATCTCAGTTATGCCCTATGGGAGCTAACATATATAGTTTAAAAGAAAAAGGGGATATCAGGATCCAGCCAGGGTTAGAGTAAACCAAAATGGTGGATGTATTGTTATCATTAGCAAACATTTCCGAAGGATATTGAAAATGTGATAATAGTTCTCCTTGTGAGACACCAGATGGTGCACTCTAGATTAGTACAGTCGGATATGAATACTAGAAAGATCAGAAGATAGGCACTGGAATCGTAGAAGGGATGAATATTTACCTTAGTATGACTCCTGCCCCTAGTAAGGAGAGATTGTTAGGCGACCCGAATAGCAAGTGAGATGGTGCAAGGGGAGCTAAAGGCGAAAGAATGTTTTGTTGAAGTTTTAAGAATAAAGTGATAGACAGAAATATTAATCGGATAATACGAAGAGAGTAAATGAAGCATTATGAGTAATATGTGATACATAGGTGATAACGATAAATCAAAATATGACATGATACAGTCTATTGTCAAGTGAAGAAAAAGACAAGAGGTGACATGCCTTGACACAATAAAATTGTATAAGCCACAAAGTCATACCCTCACTTCGAGAAATGAGTTGGTGACTCGAACGTGATTACCGAAAGGAAAGGTTAGACCCCCTGAGTAATATAAACTAGAATGGGCTAGTGAATAAGATAAATTGAGCATTAATTAGGGACCAAATGATTTGATAATATTCGGCATCGTGATAATTTTAGAGATCGCATTAAAGCAATAATAGAAGGGACAACAGAAGAATAACCTTTAAAGGTCATTCAAGAAGATCTGAAAAGACGCCAAAGATGAAGAGAGGGGGGACGATGGTGTGATGTGTCATTAAGTCAGAGTTAAGTGGTTCAGGAAACTATGGAATGGTAAAGGAAGAAAGTGGTAAAAAGGTGAAAGGTGTGAGGTTGCATTTATTCATACTCTATAGATATGTTACGACTCCAAAACATTATGCAAGCACGCCGGGGAGAGGCGGTAAGGGTTCCGGCACTAGATGTTATTGATAAATAAGTGCAAATGAACACTTGATATATAAGTAGCCAGTGCGAGGGGTAAGTTAAGACAAAAGACATAACCCAAGAAGGATTACGTAGAATATAGATATGAGAACGGACTAACGAATAGTTAATAGTTGATTCAGGAAGAGCCTAGTTATGGCTAGACAATAGGTTACAGACAAATCAGCAGATTGTGCAAGATAAATGTAGTGAACCCAACATAGGGAATTCAGTCTCGCAGATATGACGTTGTGATTCTTGAGAAATATTCAGATAGGAGTTGTAGTAGTTAAAGGTACCGTATAAATGTTATCTAAATAAAAGAAAGTTCCACTGGGGAGATAGTCAAAATTTCAGTTAAGAACTGACCCTAAGAGCACAAGGGCGTAGAGGTAAGTAACTAAGGATAATTATAGGCGAGTGAGAACATCAAAACTTTCTTCGGCTATACGATGTAATAAGCTTGGAGCTTTACAAGAGTCAACGGATCTGAGAAAATAAGGGAGAAGGCTTCAACCTAAGCATAGTAACTTAAAGAAGAAATGATATTGTAACAACAATCTCACTACAATATTCTATGCACTCCATAGGAAAGTGGCACCTATCGTGACTAATGAACGGGAAATCAAAAGTGATATTTTAGATCATATGACTTACAGGAGATTTCAGTATTCGTGGGAAATAAGATATGTCGTGTACTCATTAAACAAGGGGCCGGTCAGGAAAAGTAATTACTTACATATAAAGGCAACTGAGAAGGCACGGAAGAAAATCTATGGTGCTAGCAAGTTAAAGGAAGGCTGCGAGTAGTATAAATAGATAGGTATAAGTCACAAGGTAAATAATCATAGAGTGACAAGGTTTTAGGTAGATAGGAGTAAGGATATGAAAAGGTGAGTGAGAAGGTGACGCGAATATGTAAGTCCTCGGGATTAAGCCCAACAAAACAATGGAGCTGATGGTTTCCGTAAGTAACAGAAAGCTTGGTACAACCTGAATGAACTCAGAGGAGTCTAAGACTAGGAGCAATGAGAAGAGATGAGATGTTTCCCTAGTAGTAGAATAAGGGTGTAATGGTGATGATAAGAGGATGACGTTTGGGCCTTTGATTGAGTACTAATTTTAAAAAAAGGGATTACATGAATTGCACGGGATTAGAATACACCTATAAGATGAATCCCGCTGGGATGCTATGAAATACAGTTATTGAAGTATAGTATCGTCCCTAGGTGGATCAAGTAAATCATTTCAAATGTCCCCCCGATGCAACGTGAGCCCTGGTGACAATGTATTACGTAAGAGGTTTCAAGTTATCAGTGGTAGATCATGGATAAATATTAAGGTGAATTAACAATGGATGGATAAAAGTTACAAAATGTGAGATGAGATTAGGCGGTCATTCATAAGATTAATAGTAATGAGGAAGAACTAAAGGACTTAGATTTATACATATAAGATAAGTGGCGAGAGAGTAACATGGAGTTGGGTAGCCGACCTCGGTAATAATAAATCGAAATATGATCTATGGTATAGTGTGACCTACCTAGATGTAGTAAACCCATAAGTATAGATAGCTGGTGCTATAAAACAAGTTATATCAGTAGTCGTAAGATTGACAAAGTATCGAGCGAAGAACTTCAGTGTACCTATAGATCCCCGGAGGGATAACTTGTCGTAGTTCAATATATATTCATAAGGTGAGTCCTAGATATTTCCTAGAAGATTCGCATAGTCACTTCCATGGGTAGAGGTGTACAGGCTGCATGATAGAAGGTACCAACAGTTATGAGATTGGAAGAATTTGGACAACAAGTCGTGT
>AWOL01S0068879.1:20255-34121 GCA_000715115.1 Nicotiana otophora
CTGGCCTTGGGATTTATTCACAAAATAATTGCCTAGATGGCAAGGACGGTATTAAAATATTCATAAGAGCTATGGGTTATGAGACTGATTAGTGCATCAGTCAATATTCGAGGACGAATGTTCCAAAGGGGGAATGGTGTTACGCCCTATGTCTTCGTACATGAGAGTATTTGTAAGTCAATTGATGTAATCTCAGAAATGAGATCATCTTTGAGAGTACATAAATTAAGTTAATAATGTTTCCTTGGAGGTTACAAATATTTAAGATCCTGATTAACAAGTACCAAGAGGGTTGGAAAGATTAGAAGCTAAACCAATTAAAAAAAACAAGTTTCGTCGAAAGTCGATAAGTTTGGAAGGTTATAACATGTACTTTGGGGTGAGACTAGGGTTCTTAACATGGTAATGATGTTATGTTATTATTTATTTTATTCGTGTGATAGTCATGTATTACGTTTTAACGTCAAGCGAGTTGTGGAACAAAAGTTGGCAAAGGCCATCACAAGTTACATTCATCAATGTGCTAAATATTAGGTCAAATATAGAGGAGATTTTCGCACAATATACTTGGTATTATGGTATTATCTACTTATAAAATTGAAGATATATGAGTCTAGTTTCTAATGCATTAAACTGTTTGTCGATACAACATCAAAGTAGAGAGACATTTCCAGTTTCGCGAGACTGCGCAGACTACTTAGGTGACAAGTAGGTGTGTCACCGAAGCATTTTGAGGAATACAATTCGTGTTTTATTTGAGGTCTTTTGGACATATTATATATCAAATTGAAGGTTTTGGAATTTAGTTTACAACACACTTAACATTCCATTCATATGACATCCAGATAAAAACAAAGCATCGGAAGATGGGCTAGTGCTTGGGTGCCAAGCTAGCACCTCTTTGACATTTCCAAAGTTGATATACATAGTTCTTAGGCCGTATTTATGTTTATTTCTCCATAGAAAACGACCAGAGAACATCCATAAACATAACCATAAGCTCTCTTCTAGGGATTCAAAGAATATTAACATCCCCGGTACGAAATCAAGAAGCGATAATATTACAACGATCCCTACGACGTAAGTATTGCTATATCGCCTATCATTTTCTTTGTAGTTTTAGTTTTGGAAGGTACTTCATAGTTAAGAAAATCTCTAATTTCGATATTTAAGCTTTAAAATCAAGGAAGGTTGATACATTCGTTTGCTAATAGTTAGAACTCACGGGACTGTTTTGTAGTCCACTCGTGTGTGGCCTATTGTGCTGCTGATTTATGGAGTTTGGAAGGATAAAAGGGCACATAGAAACGCAACATGTGGTAGGGTAGTAGGCTGGTCGCTCATCGTTGCAATTTTAGGCTAATTGATAACTTCTTGATTTGGTGTGTTATGGTATATTTGGGGTTTTTGTTATAGTAAAGCTCCCGAATTGTTGTTGGGCTGTTTTTGAGTTGTTGATTGTATTGTGTTTGTATCTCTCCTATAGTAGGCTTGAGGGAGCAGTACAATCAGGGGAAATTCTGCCCGTTTTATTTTTGAATCGAGTTATCGTTTGAGATACGTGATATACTAGCGCCATCTAAGTTGTACATGTATTTCATTATTATAGGGTTGGTGCGCTAGTTGGCGTAAGCTTGTTGTTGAGTTGCATTGACGACTTGAGGTATGTTAAGTCTATCTCTTCTTTCCTTTTGGCATTATCCATATGATACAAATAAAATGAGCAAATGCGCAATTTTTATAAATGACCTATTCATATAAGTACGAGGAGTGCCAATGTTCTTGATTCCCCAACCTGTCTTATTATTATATCGTTTGTTCATGGGCATAATGATCTTTTTACATTTCAGAGATCTTATTGACTTACTTCATTATGAATTGCATTCATTTATACATGTACATTGACCCATGACCATATGGCGTTATATACGCATATATTAAATGTATATAGGGTATGGGGAAAGGTTATGGCGTTATATACGCACCACCACCTAATCAGCTAGTATACATTAATGATTTCGCCCAGAGAGGCCGAGATGATATGATGGGATGCCATTACAGGCTTGACGATGTTATGTACACATATACCTATGCATGATATGCATTTATGCGCATATGCATGATATTATAAATGTCATGATTCAGAGAGCTATTCAGACTTACAGGTTGAGTTTTTACTCCATGTTTCTTTCATGTCTTTTATATACCGCTTTCATGCCTTACATACTCGGTACTTTATTTATACTAAGGGATGCTGCGTTTCATACCTGAAGGTCCCAATAGTTAGGTTGATAGTCGTCCTAGTAGGCTATCAGCTCAGCGGAAAGTGTTGGTGCATTCCACTTGCTCCGGAGTTACCTACTTAGTCAGTATGATTTGGACATGTATTGATTAGTATGGTGGGACCCTGTCCCAACCTTTATGACATTTATGTACTCTTTGAGGCTTGTAGACAGATGTCATGTGTATAGATACTTGTATGGCCTTGTCGGTTTAGGTATTGAGTGTACAAATGATCATGTCGGCCTTATAGGCCTGTATGTCACATATATAAGTTTCTATTTCATGTTGGATTATCTTATGTCTAGTATTCCCTTATGTTTTATTCTAGTTATCTCATGATAGCCCATCTGGCCCATTTACCCATGATGGTGTGATAATAAAGATACGTTATGTTGGTACTCGGTTGAGTAAGGCACCGGGTGCCCGTCGTGGCCCTCTGATTTGGGTCGTGACATTGTTTTTACTCATATTTGATTATATTACATGATTCCATCTTTGATTTTGGCATTTACTTGATGAATTTAAAATAGAAATTGATTCCTAATTTACAGAGTAGTGCATGAGGATATATCCCAGGTAAGTACGGATTCCTCCTAAGATTCTTCAGAAGATGACCTTCCTCCCATTTTGATGAATCGGCTCAGGGAACTAGAGTCTCCAAAGTTGACGACGATCAAGATGGGATGATTGATGAGCCCATTATACAAAGGAGATATGATTCTACCAGAATCAAATAGATAATGAATAATGATTTAATCATAGGAAAGAAATATTGCTTATGCAAGACGCTAAGGAAGAAGTTCAGAAGATTCAGGTTTCCCAAATTCTCAAGGGACAAGTCCAGGTTCAGAAGGAAAACAAAATACTTTAGAAGGAGAAGGACGGGCAATACAAAGAGAAATATAGCCTGTTTATTTGTAATAAAGTAGGAAATTTTGCGCGGAACTGCCCGTAGTTCAAGCATTCTATTAGACTTCTCTCTGAAATTACAGATTACACAAGCGTTCATTTAGTGAGGATGACGATTTTGAATCAGTTTTTTCACAGGAAGATGAGCGCAAATAAGAGATTCTCTTTTCCCTGTATGTTTATGAGGAATAAGGTGATGATCATTACTAAATTTTAGAACAAAAGCCAAAGGTGAAAGAAGAGATCCACAGCATCATGGTGATATCCCAAACAACAATCAAAGTCTATGAATCTATGTGGGACAAACCAACACATGGGAAGAGAACCACATCATCACGGTGATCCCGCAAGCATAAATCAATCCAAGTGGGGCAAACCAACTCATGTCATAACTTCTTTTTGACACGAGAGCAACCTCCTCGCTCATTATCATGTGATTGGTAATTAATTACCAACCACTGAATTAACTTCTTTTGGAAACAAGTTTCTCATCCCAAATAAGCTCACCCTTTTCTCCCAACATGCCAAAGCAAAAACAAATTTCTAAGTTTGATCTCAAATTAGGTTTTTGGCAATTAGGAATCCGCCCAGATGATAGGGCAAAAACTAGCTTTTGTATTCCCGATCACCATTTTCAGTGGAAAGCCATACCTTTCAGTTAAAAATCTATTCCATCTTTGTTTCAAAAGTCCATGATAAAAATATTTCAGCCCATCCTCCATNCTTTTGTATTCTCGATCACCATTTTCTGTGGAAAGCCATACCTTTCAGTTAAAAATCTATTCCATCTTTGTTTCAAAAGTCCATGATAAAAGTATTTCAGCCCTTCCTCCATACATCACTTATTTATATTAATAATATTTTGCTATTCAGTGATACTTGGTAAGAGCACATAAATTTTCTCAATCATTTTCATCTTTAGTGGGAAAGATGGCCTCTTTCTTTCAGCCAAACAATAGTTTTTGGAAAAAATAAGTTTGATTTTTTGGCTATGCATTTTCCCATTAAGAATATACCCAGGTCCTCATTTTTCAGAGTAACTTCTCAAGTTACCCGATACTGGGTTCACAACGACGCAAATCCAGTAGTTTTTGGGAATAATAAATTATGTGAGAGATTTTATTCCTAATGTTTTTACATATATTTCTCCTCTCCCAAAAATGTTGAAGAAAAATGCCCAACCATGGGGCAAGGAACAAAATGATGGGGTGAAAAAAATAAAATAGATATCCCAAAGTATCAAATCTTTGCAGACTCCCTCCAATGGAAAGAAAATATTGCAGAAGATGCCAGTAATTAATTTTGGAGCGCATTTGTTTGAGGAAGAAAATGGTCAGAGAAATATATGTGGTTACGCCAGTGAAAGATTCAAGGTTGCCGAACAACACTATCATTCCACTTTCAAGGATATTGTATCACTGAAAAATGGTATTAAAATGTTTAATATTTTTCTAATTCACTCACAATTTCTTATAGAGAGGAGTATGAAGGCTTTTCCGAGGATGATCCAATTGAATCCAATGGTGATTATGAATTAGCAAATTCTCGGATGGGCTCAATGGTTTCTCCATACAAGTTTCAGCCCAAGCACATTAAAGGGAAAAAAATGTTTTTACTGATTTCCTTTGAAGGCAAGGTGATTTTTTCAAAAGGTTTCTGCAACAAAAACACATGAAGATGAATAAATCAGCAGTTCAAATGTACATGTTCTTGCATGAGCCATGCCCAGGTTCTCCATCATTACATCACACGTCGGAGTTGTTTGATTTTTTAGATCCTATTGATCTGTCCATCTTATTAGGGTGAAAAGTTTTTATGTACTCCAGGTTTTTTGAAACTAAGGAGGTTCTATACTAGCACCCTTTAATGATAATCTATAATATTCACTATGCCATGTTTTCATAGCGTAGGCCAAGAAGTTTCCAAAGGATCTCTTATGGTTCACTTGGTATCTCTGCCATAAATACCACAATCTCATAGAATTCAAGTGCCGTGATTTTTGAGACTTTGACAATCTCGAACCTTTCCTAAAAATATTTTTGTTGTGGTTCAAACCTCAAAAATATTAGGTTCATCATTTTTATTCTTGTGGAGTCAAAATATTTATGTTCCACACGCCATTTAGTGTGATCAAAACAACTATAAAGGTGATGTCTATGGTGTCCTTTTTGTTTCATTATCCCGTCACAGTCATAGTAATTGAAAAGGAGCACGCTGGAGCTCACAGGCTCATTTTTCAGCAAAATAAGAGCCTTCGGGAGGAGATATGGCCAGGAGACGAAGGAAGTTTGAATTATTCATCCACCCAGCTCCATTGGAAAAATGTTAAGACATCACTTATGGGATAAAATGAAATGCTTGAAGACTCACAAGACACCTATGACATTTATCCAGCAAAAATTGCTAAGATCAATTTAAATGGGGAATATCGGTACTTTGTCGCTGAAGAAGAAAGTTAAAAGAACAGGAAATATAGAAGAAAATCATTCGCTCGCAAAGAGATATTACACAAGAGCTGAAAAGTGAAGGCTAGAAGGGTTAAAAGACAATCATAATACATAATCATGAGCCAAGAAATAATTTGCATAAGTCTTCTAAACCTTTTTAGCCAACTTCCCTTCCATAATCCCTCTTTTCCTCAACTAAAAACTGCACATGTCTAAACTGATTTTAACCTCTTAACCCCCTAGGTAAGTACCCTTTCGAAGAAATAAAAGTATGCACACCTTTTTTATCCTTTTCACCACTCTACCCCATAAGAAATTACTATGAAAAAACAAACCAATCTGGTCACGTTTTTCACATTTTAGCCACTTTAACCCACCAAAAGTTACCATAAAATCCAAGTATATCGATTAATCTGCCCACCCATGTCAAGCGATAAATTTCCCCATGTTCTACGCCATCCAAAGACTATTCAAGGGTCCCTTATATCATCAAAGAAAAGTCATTCACGTCAAGCAATAAATTTACCCAAAACCAATGCCATGCAAACACTATTAATGGGTCACTTTGCCATCATCCATGTCTTGTCCAAACCAATTCTAAAATATAAGGCCATGCAATTTGTTTTTGATCATGCTTTTATGTTTTGTTTTTTAGCAAAATAAGAGTCTTACATTGTAAACCTTTTTTGTTAGTTGTACTTGTTTTACACCAGTTGTACTATGTAATCAAATAAGGGTAGTACATGAGGATAGTTTTGAGGTAAATACTGATTCCTGCCAAGATTCCTTAGAAGAACTTCCTTCTATTTTCATGAATCAGCCCAAGGAGCAATATGTCTCTGAAGTTCACAATGGTCAAGATGGGATGACTGATAAGCCCATTCCAGAATAGAGATATGATTCTATCACAACAAAACAGATAATGAAGAATGATCCAACACTTGATAGAGCTTGTGCTAGGTCAGATTTTAATCACAGGAAAGAAACATTGCTTATGTCAGGTGCCAAGGAAGAAGTTCAAAAGATTTTGGTTGCCTAAATTCTCAGGCGACATGTCTAGGTTCAGAAGGAAAATAAAATACGTCAGAAGGAGAAGGCCGGGTAGTGCAAGAAGGAAATGTTGCGCGAAACTGCCCGCTGTCCAAACAGACTATTAGAATTCTCTTTGAAATTATAGATTACACAAGCGTTTATTTAAGTGATGATGACTATCTTGAATTTATTTTCTGACTTAAAGATGAGCCCACGGAAGAGATGCTATTTTCCTTGGATATTTATGAGCAATATGGTGATGATCAGTACTAAATTTCATAACTAAAGGTAAAGGTGAAATAAGAGATCCATAGCATCATGGTGATGTCGCAAGCAGAAATCAAAGTCTGCGCATCCAAGTGGGACAAACCAACACATGGGAAGAGATCCACAACATCATGGTGATCCCGCAAGTAGAATTCAAAGTCTATGCATCCAAGTGGGACAAACCAACACATGTCATAGCTTTTATTTGACACGGTAGCATACTCCTCACACATTATCCTACAGTCATTCCAGATGAGTATTGGGTGTCGTTCTTCAAGAATTTTGACACCGCCTCTAATGGAATTTTGACCACAACTGTCATTACGAAGCACTCGATCACCATTGAATTCTTTCTAGGACTGAAGTACAAGATAGAATTGATTAGGTCACATGTCCCAGGTAAGGATTTTATTATTGATTTTGGCATTTATATGGTTTTGCAGGACAAACTCCAGATCAAAGCTAATTGGATAGTATTCATAAATTACACAACACTCCTGTGTAGAATCTCACTCTGAATTATTAACCAAATGTGACAATCCTTCATGGAAAAATGAAGAGTTCTTCATCAAGCTGGTTTTAAAGAAAAATGAAAATATCAATTCTACAAAGGCAAGTCACTTTGGTATGAATCCCGACTACATTCAGCTTGCAAAAAAGGAGTGTCAGAAGCTAGTGGATTTTGATCTCATCGAGCCATCAAATTCACAATGGGCGTGCATAGTATTTTATTCAACAAAAGAGCCGAGCAAACAAGAGGTAAATTGAGAATGGTAATTAATTACCAGCCACTCAATTAATGGTTTTTATGAGAACTTTCCCATGCCAAATAAGCTCATCCTTTTCTCCTAACTTACCAAAGCGAAATAATTTTCTATGTTTGATCTCAAATCATGCCTTTGGCATTGTGAATCCACAAGAATGATCGGGAAAAAACTAGTTTTTGCATTCCCGATCACCATTTTTAGTGGAAAGTCATGCCTTTTAGTTTAAAAAATGCTCAATCTTTGTTTCAAAAGGCCATGATAAAAATATTTCACTTGTTTACATTTATGATATTTTATTGTTCAATGATACTTGGGAGGAACACTTAAATTTGTTTAATTATTTTGAATCTTTAGTGCGAAAACATTGCATCATGCTTTCACCTAAAAAGATGGTTTTTGCAAAACAAGAAATTAATTTTTTGGGCATGCATATTTCATATGGAGAATACACACTAGGTCCTCATATTTCTCAAGTTTCTTCCTACTGGGTTCACATCAAATCAAATCTCATATTTTTTAGAAATAATAAATTATGTGTGAGATTTAGTTCCTAATGTTTCTACATATATTTCTCCTCTCACAAAAATGTTGAAGAAAAATGCCTAGCAATGGGGCAAGGAACGAAATAATGCAGTTAGAAAAATAAAAGAGTTTTCCTAAAGTGTCAAATCTTTGCACATTCCCTCCAATAGAAAGAAAATATTTTACACATATGCTAGCAATGAATATTAGAGCACAATTTTATTTGAAGAAGAATAAGGCCAAAGAAAAATATGTGGTTACGCTATTGGAAGATTCAAGGATGCTGAACAAAACTAACATTCCACTTTTAATGCAATTTGTTTTGTGGTTACTACAGCTTCCTTGAAGCTGTTTACGGATATTGCTCCTATTCAGGACTATGCATAGAACTTAGAGGATCATAACAGGCTACAACAAGTTTCTCTAGATCACGACTAGGGTCAATCTAAAATGGTCTGGTCCACGAGAGATGCAGGAGAATTTTGAGACGGTTTAGGCCTCCATTGCTTCGGCAGTCACCTAACTTGGAGACTAGCATTCCATCACAATATTAGGGCCAATTTTGAGAACGGACCACTTATTTAGGTCAAGGCTAGAATTTCCAAGGGCAGAGGTTGCAGAATAATGGGGATCCTAGCAGGATGTGACCTTTAAAGCCACATTATGGTTGATGTTGTATGAGTCATTTGGGGATTGCTTCCATGGTTCAAATTTATGTTTCTCATGCGGGCAGCCTGGTCACATTATGGGCTTTTTCCTAGTATGAAATCTAGGTGGCGTGATACCACATACGGGATCGGTAGCAGCCTCTTTATCGATCGCACATCCTCGTGAGCAAGGTATACTACTGTCGATGAGAAGGGATAGAGTTAGAGGTGGAATGCCCATGTCCAACCCTGGTGGGCAATAAGAAAATCACATCTATGTGTTGTCAGGACGTCAGAATTTAGAGGCTTCACCAAACACGGTCATAGGTATATTATACGCATTTTGCATTAGTGTATATTCTTTGGTAGATATGTTCTACCCTATCGTATATTAAGTCATTTGTTGCTTGTTAATCTTGTAAAGTTTGTATTGCTACGACAATCATTTGAGGTGTCTACGCCAGTGGGCGCATCCGTGATATTTAGGCTAGTGTATCGAGATTGCGATGTGATTATTTATGATCACCTTACCTTGGCCAATTTGAATGAATCAAAAATGGTAGAATTTAATGTCATTATGGGAATTGATTGGCTGGCCTCTTTCTATGCCATAGTTTATTGTTGGAGGAAAGTATTTCGCTTTAACTTTCTGGGAGAGCCCGTTATCGAATGGATAGACAATGCTGTAGAGCTATAAGGGAAGCTTATTTCTTACCTTAGGACTCGAAAGATGACCATGAAAGGATGTTTCTATCAGATCGTATGGGTACAAGATGCAAAGGCAAAGCATCCCACCCTTCAATCGGTTTTGGTCGTTAGTGAATATACTTATGTGTTCCCGAATGAGCTCCCGGGCATTTCACCAGCGAGGGAGATTGAGTTTTCTATCGATGAGCCACTCGATATTCCGCCTATATCTATTCATCCATACAGAATGGCTCCTGCAGAGTTTAAGGTTAATGGACTAGTTGAAGGAACTTCTTGATAAGTTCTACAATCGACACATCACTTCCCTGTGTGGAGATAAGTTATATTTGTTCGAAAGAATGATGGTTCGTTAAGGATGTGTATTGATTATCGACAGCTAAATATGGTGAGCATCAAGAGAAAGAATTCACTTCCAATGATCGATGATATTGTTTGATCAATTGCAAGGTGTCTAATTATTTTTCGAAGATCAATCTCAGATCTGGATATCATCAGCTAAGGATCAAGGAAGAAGATGTTCCAAAGACATCCTTTCAGAGCAGACATGTCCACTACAAATATCTCGTTATGTCGCATGGCCTTACCAACGCACCAACGACCTTTATGGATTTGATGACTCGGGTGGTCAAGCAGTATTTGGATATTTTTGTGATCATGTTCATAGATGATATACTGGTATATTTTAGAATAGTGGCAGAGCATGAAGAGCATGTGCGAATGTTTTTACGCATACTTCGGGATCACAATTTGTACCCAATGTTTCGAAGTATGAGTTCTGATTGAACTCAGTGGCCTTTCTTGGGCACATAGTGTCTGGTGAGGGTACATAAGTTGGTAGTCAAAAGGCTGAAGTAGTTAAGAATTGGCTAAGGCCTACAACCCATACCAAGGTACGCAACTTCCTTGGCTTGGCTGGTTACTATTGAAGGTTTGTTGAGAATTTCTCATACATAACTGCTTCTTTGACGAAATTGATGCATAAGGAAGCAAACACTTAGTGGACTGATGGTTGTGAGAAGAGCTTCCATGAGTTAAAGGTTAACCTCGGCACCAGTATTAATTCTTCTTGAGGGACCCGAGGGGTATGTCATATACTGTGATTCCACATAGTGGGCTTAGGCAACATACTAATGCAACACGGGAAAGTGAATGCATATGATTCAAGGCAGCTGAGGAAACATGAGCAAAATTATCTGACCCGTGACATGGAGCTAGAAGCTATCATTTTCGCTCTGAAGATATGGTGTCAATATCTATACGGAGGTCATGTTAACATATTCACCGATCACAAGAGCTTGCAGTGCATATTCAAGCAAAAAGAGTTGAATTTAAGGTAATGAAAGTGACTCGATGTATTAAAGGACTATGATGTTGATATTCTATACCACCAAAGGAAGGTAAACATGGTGGATGATGCATTAAGTGGGATATCTATGGGCATCCCGCTGTAATTGGAAGAGCAAACATTGGAGATGAATAAGTGTACAGTTGCTTGACAATGGTAACGGAGAAATCACAGTTCTGAATACTGTCGAGTCCTTGTTAGTGGCCGAAGTAAACGTGCGACAATTTGAAGATCCATCCTTGGTGAAAATAAAAGGAAGCATCCCCTTTCAAAAGAAGCAAGCATTCGGGCTATCCAAGGATGGGGCCCTTAGATACAAGGATCGGCTATGTGTACCTAATTTCGGAGGACTCCGACAGAAGATCATTACTAGATTATCATGATCACGTCAGGGGTTTGTTTAAATCTGGATTATTGTGGATCGACTCCCCATGTCAGCTCACTTTCTTTCAGCCAAAACTACTTTCTCGGCTGAAGCATATGCTATGTTGTATATTAAGGAAATAGTTTGACTTCATTGGGTTTTTATCGTACCAGACAGAGGTTCTCTATTCACAGCTAATTATTGGAAATCATTCCACAAATGGTTAGTTACAAGGATCAACCTCAGTATAACTTTCCATCCAAAATCCATGGCCAAGCCGAGGGCACTATTCAAACGCTCGAGGACATGTTACGGACCAATGTTCTGGACTTCAAGAGTGATTAGGAGGATCATATATCACTCATCAAATATTCTTACAACAACAGCTACCATGCCAGCATTCAGGTGGCACCATTTGAGGCCTTACACAAACGAACATGCATATCTCCTATAGGATGGTTAGAAGTTAGTGAAACAAAGTTACCAGGCCCTGAGTCGGTGCAACAAGCTGGGGAAAAGGTGAAGGCAATTTGAAATTGATTATTGACCGCTCAGAGCAAGCAAAACTTTTACTCAAATAGCCGGCAGCGAGAATTGGAGTTCGCTGTAGGAGACTAGGTGTTCTTGAAGGCTTCACCTACGAAAGTTGATGAGTTATGGTAAAAGAGGCAAACTAATCCCTTGATATATCAGTCCATATCGAATCATACCGGATGGTCGTTCAAGTGGCTTATAAGCTGGAGTTACCCCCAGAATTGGAGGCAGTGCATCCGGCAATTCATGTATCTATGATCGGTATGTGTTTAAGTGATCCCTTTCGTATCACCCCTCTTGAAGTTATTAAAGTTACATGGGATATATTCTATGAAGAACTTCTGGTGGCCATTCTATATCATCAAGTCCGAAAGCTGCGAACTAAAGAAGTGGCTTCAGTTAAAGTTCTTTGTAAGAACAATGGTAAGGAAGAAACATGGGAAACGAAAGAACAAATAAAATTTACATACCCACAGTTTTTCCAAGCTATGGGAGACAACAATGAGGTAATCATGATGGGATGTGATCCAACATTCAAGGACGACTATTCCAAAAGGGGAGATGATGTTACACCTCACACCTAAATAAATCTTGGTAAGTTTGGTCTCAAATATAGCCAGTCTGCCAGCGACATATGTGAAGGGAAGGGGGACTATTCCAAAAAGGTAGATGATGTTACACCTCACACCTAAATAAATCTTGGTAAGTTTGGTCTCAAATATAGCCAGTCTGCCAGCGACATATGTGAAGGGAAGGGGGACTATTCCAAAAAGGTAGATGATGTTACACCTCACACCTAAATAAATCTTGGTAAGTTTGGTCTCAAATATAGCCAGTCTGCCAGCGACATATGTGAAGGGAAGGGGGACTATTCCAAAAAGGTAGATGATGTTACACCTCACACCTAAATAAATCTTGGTAAGTTTGGTCTCAAATATAGCCAGTCTGCCAGCGACATATGTGAAGGGAAGGGGGACTATTCCAAAAAGGGAGATGATGTTACACCTCACACCTAAATTCCGCAAGCTTATGCCAGTTGTCCCACCTTGTGTCGTAACCAGCGCGGGGTCGACCCATTTTGTATGAGGACCCGACAGAGATTTCTGTGTTGGTATAAAAAGGTAGTAAGGTTCATTCCCTCTCATCTTCTAGAAGTATCACAAACACATGTTCTCCAAAAATTCTCTTAATTCCCCTTTCGAATTGCCGAAAGTGTAAAGGAGAAGTCAAATATGAGTTTTAATCTTGTAATATTTTGTGTGAAGGAGCCTGGAATTATCGTTGTAATAGTTATTATCTAGTTGCATCGATTTTGGGGATTCATTGAAGGCAGGGTTGATCATCTTAGAAGCGTAGCTAGCGCTTCAACAAGGTATGTGGGGCGACTTTCTTTCTTGGCATTAGTTAGCGTAAGTTTCTCCTTCTTTCTAAATAATTCCTGCATTGTAAAGATTTGGTAGTTCTATGCCCCTCTAAATAATTTTATTCCATCCTTGTATATATTTGCCAGTAGCATTCCTATTAATGTTTAAATTGTTCCAAGTTGGTATCCTGTGATCGGGAAGCATGGTTCATTTTGAGGTCAAACTTTATATCTCTCGGAGTTGATTCTGCAACTCACCACATATGAACATGTATCTATTTTAGCGAGTTGCACTATAGATAGTCGTGTATGACACCAATTGTGCAACCACTTGTCAATTGGGTACGATATAAAATGCTAACGAGCCCTTACATGGTCTGGTACAATCGAGACCTTGTGTGATCGGGTACAACCGAGCTCTGTATGACATTACCGAGCCCTTGCGTTGCCGGGTACGATCAATCCCTTACATGGTGGGGTACGATCGAGACCTTATGAGGCCGGGTATGATGTGATAAAGTAAATTAATCTTACCAAGTCCTGTGCGAGGCCAGGTACGATGTAAAGTAAGATGACCCAACACAGGGCTAAATAAATCTATATTGTATTTAATGAAAACATTCAATAAGTGGCCTACTCCTTTGTATTGTTGCATCTTTATATGTTATGGCTTCTATT
>AWOL01S0068881.1:16397-47222 GCA_000715115.1 Nicotiana otophora
TGGTTAACGGAGGTGTTTGTGAGTGTCGACTAGAGGCAGTGGTTGGTGATGGTTTTGGGTAGTAGATAGTGGTGATTGGTAGCGATAACAATTATGGTTGAGGATGGTGGTGGGTGGTGATAGTTAATAAATTGTGGGTGGTGGTGGTGGTGGTTGTGATTGAGGAAGGTGGGTGATGGTAGTTTATAATGGTGGGCGATGCCGGCTATGGTTATTGATGATGAAGGGGTGGTTGGTTGTGGTAGTTGAGGTGGGTGAGTGTGTGGTTATGGTTAAGGATGATGGCAGGGGAGGGGGAGGGGGAGTGGTGGCGGCTATGGTTAAGGATGGCGGTGGTGGTGGTGATGGTAGTTGATAATGGTAGGCGGTGTGTCACGCCCCTGACCTTGGGGAGCTTGACCGGCGCTCAACCGAGATAACCCGGTCAAACAAGCCTACTTGATGCCTTCTATCCAATCTTACCCATGAACAATATAAAATCAATATCAAGAGATATACATGAGGAGAGTGAAATGTTCCCCATTCTTTTTTCATTTCTCAAAAAAAATTCATTTACGATTTCCAAAATATTGCGAGTTTATAGATATAATGAAAAAAAATATGTTTGCCAAATACCAACACTTCTATTTCAATTCACAACATCAAACACCACCCACAACCTGTCTACGGGGCCTCTAAGTACAACAGAAGAGTAGTATGGAAGTGCCGAGAATAAGGCCCCCGCTACACCTCAAAACACAATGTACAACATCAAATGACATCAGGTCCGGAATAGAGTATGGCTCACCCAAACCTATTGAAAAGGGAGTAACTGCTAACGAGGACCAAAGTTGCTCAATGATGAACCACCTACATCCATTGAAGATGCAGCGCCCCCGACAAAAGGGACGTTAGTACATATGGAATAATACTAGTATGTAAATCTAATTGTCCTCTTTGAAAATAGAATGCCAAAGTAAGAAAGACAAAACCATGAAAACAACAATCAACAATCAATGATATCCAAATTTCAAGAAAACACAATAATTTTCAAAATACGAAGATAATATTATTTTTAGTTGGGAGATCCTTTATAACAACCTCTACACAAAGCGGCCCCGCCGCCTCACCCAATATGTGCGGGTGGAGGTGTAATTTCAATACCATATTTTCTACACAGAGCGGCCCTGCCGCCTCACCCCAATGTGTACGGGTGGAGGTGTAATTTCAATACCACAATTCCTACACAAAGCGGCCCTGTCGCCTCACCCCAATATATGCGGGTGGAAGTATATTCACAATCACAGTCCCTACACGAAGCGACTCTGCCGCCTCATCCCCAATGTATGCGGGTGGAGGTATATTCACAATCACAATCCCTACACAAAGCGGCCTTGCCGCCTCACCCCCAATGTGTGCGGGTAGAGGTATATTCACAATCACAATCATTTCTTTACTTTCAAGGATCATCATCTCAACATCAGTATATAGGATATTCCGAAACCATGACTTCAAACTTATTAATAATGGAAACTTTAAACACAATAGGTTTCTTTCCAAAGAATAAGGCAAACTGTCCAACAATAGAAACACACATTAAAATCATATACGAGCAATACACTGTTTATTTTTTAAATACTTTCCCAAAAGGACAATACATCATTTCACTCATGAATATGTAAGAACTCAAAATACACTGGAAATACTTGCATATCATAGCATTAATTAAAACAGCCACCTTTGGGCATGACTCGAGTACATAAGCTTTTAAGCAAATCTATTTTCAAAGTCAATTTGAAATAGTTGAATCAATGCTCATTTCTTAACCTTTGTCACATTATTTCATTTCATTGGCACCATTGGCCACATGTATAACTTTCATTATTGGCACGGTGACCATACTTTATATCTCCAACTCACTTCTTTCACTTACAAGCATCTTTATAGATTATCAAAACAATGCATTTCCAATCAAGACTTTAGGTACACACATGGGCAATTAAGGGTCTTAAGTACATCGAGTTTTTCTCACACAAATTGACATCATAACTTTCATTTGACACACGACCCAAAGCCATAATATTTTAGTACACATATCATTCTTGAACACATTCCCAAAGGATAACATAAGGTGATAGGAACATTCGGAACACATTTTGAATACATAATTCTTGACACTTACTTACTCGGTATAGTCAAATTTATTGAAAACAACCCGCAACATGGGGATTAGGAACTTGAGCCAACTATACTTGAAATTTACGGGAACATCAAGAAATTCAATTGTAAGAGAGTAATTTAGCCAACATACCTCGCTTTAAGCTTTTTTTAAATTACTACAATGTTCCCAAAATCCTAGCAACTTCGATCTATTTAGAAACATAATAAAATTGAACACAGATTAGGAAGATATTCATGGTTTCAGCTAGTTTGAGCATTTTATCGAACACTAGATGTGCAAATTTGATTACAAGGTTCTTCCACAAGATTTTTTTTACTCCACAACCCAATCTTTACCCATTTGAGCTCAACAATCTTCCCACAAACCTTATTGGTACATGCATGTATAAATAATACTCTCATACCCAAGAATTATACTCCCAATTCTTCTACCCAAATTCGAAATTGAAAACTAGGGTATGGAACCTTACCTCTTAGATGAAGACCTTGTGAACTTTCTTGTTGAATTTCAAGGCTTGAGCAAGATTTTAATGAACAATTAGCTTAGGGATTTCTCTTCTCACTTTAGGGAACTTCCTCTGTCTAAAAATATCAGATATTCCTTTCAAAAATGGTCCCTTATGCCTATTTATCGAGATAGAGTCGGGTTATAAAAATAGAAGAATGGACTCTCTGAATTTCGGATCGTGCTATAGACCAGGCTAGGCAAGTTCTGCAGCGAGCTACAGACCAGGCTTCGCGAGCTCGGCAGCGAGCTACAAACCAGGCTTCGCGAGGGATATAGTACGGTCTAGCACGCTACAGACCAGGCTTCACGAGAGATATAGCACGGTCTAGCGCGCTAGGAGCTGGGCGACGCGAGGTCGAATTGATTCAACTCTCCAATGCATTGTTCAACCCAAAAGTCCGAGAATACAATACATTAGCCTACATAGGCACTACAGAACCTTAAATTACTTGCCGAAAATTTACGGGGCCTTACACGGTGGCGACAGTTAGTAATGATTGTGGATGGTAGCATCTTAATGAAATTAAGTCTTGATTATAGATTTTAATCATACAGACCTATTCAAACCCGTCAAGTGATTGTGAAGTAAAAAAAATAAATACACTTATGATTAAGATTCAGATTTTAAAACCAAATGCACTTAAGTCTGAGATCTGAATGATTAAGATTCAGACCTCCATTAAGTGCAAACAAATGAGACCTTAGTTTTGGGCATTGAATGGTTATGGCCACAATTATTTTAATTGTTTTTTCCTGGGGTGAGGGTGGCAGTACTAATATTCTTGAAAATTGTTCGTATAGTTCTGGTTTATTAAACATAAATTAGCAAAAGTTTCTCTTTAGTCATTCAATAATCTAAGACAATTTTATTTGTGCAACTAAAGTTAAACTATAGTTTGGCCGTTTTGAATCGAATGAGCATTTGTATTCGCAATCTTCCCACACTAATTATGGACTCTACTATTTCTCCTTAACTTTTTCACGACCTTAATCCGACTACCGACTGTATGTATAGATGTGGCTGAAACATGTTCAGCTAAACAAATTATTAGATGTAACTTCTAATTTTTGATTTCACATGCTATTTTTGTTACAGAATATGTTTTCTAAGCTAGGAAAAGACAAGGATAAACCACAGAGGAATAGAGATGAGAGTAGTTGGTGCCAGGAATGCCCATCCAGTAGCAAATTTGGTTTCAACGAACACTCTTTACAAGGCTGACATGGGATGGAAGTAATAATTTTTTTAATTTTCCTTATCCATCCATGTTTCGAACTTTAGTTGATGCCATTCTTCTCCCAATCTTTATAATGTTGGCAGAAGAACTGATGAAATTTCCCCCTCTTATGCATCCCCTAAACCAACGAAGAGAAGTTCCAATTTTGCTGAGCGTTCTCAACGAAGTATTAGACTCGTGAATCTCTTGAAGATAATTTCATAGACAGACTAAGAGAGCCTCAACCTGCAAAATCCTCAAGAGCATGAAAGTTCATCTTTTAGAGCTTTTCTTAAGACAACCACATATAGTAATAACTATTAAGAAATAATGAGGAAAATATTATCATGTTATCATGTTCAGGGATTATTTTATGTGTTTGTGTAATACAACAGGTTACTAAGAGAGAGACTGACGGAAAATAACAGAGATGTCACGATCCGGATTTCTAACCTCGGGGCCGTGATGGCGCCCAACGTATACTTGTTTGGCAAGCCAACATTAGTTAACCAACTAAATATTTTTGTCACGACCCAAACCGATGGGCCGCGACGGGCACCCGGTGCCTTACTCAGCCGAGTATCACGTAACATATTTTTCTTATCGTACTATCATTAGCAAATGGACCAAACGGGCCGTCATGAGCTAACCAAAATAAACATAAGGGAATACTCAATATAGGACGACCCAAGCTGATATAAAAACTTATATATGTGACATACGAGCCTATAAGGCCAAAATGAGCACTTGTACACTGAACATAGGCCGACAAGGCCATACAATCTTTCATATACATGATATCTGTCTACAAGTCTCTAAAAATACATAATTGTCATAAAGGTCGGGACAGAGCCCCGCCATACCAATTGTCACACCTCTTTTTTTACCCCAAAGATATATGTTTTATGGATTGTGGATTAAAGAGTTTCTCCAATTAAAGTGACAAACTTGAATAGGGATTATTTTATTTACAGAGTCGCCACTTGGAATTAATTTTTGGGTATTCCAAGTCACCTTTTATTTGAATCCCTAGTCAAAGGAAGATTTGACTCTATTATTATTGATATACGAAAATAAAGTTCGGGTAAGGAATTCTGTTGACCGGGGAGAAGGTGTAAGGCATTCTCCGAGTCCCATGGTTCTAGCACGGTCGCTTTATTGATTTAAACTTGGCTTGAATTAATTTTGGACAAAACTATATTTTATATGATTTTTATGTTTTACCTATTCGCTTTTATTTCTTGATTATTAGAATTATTAAAAAAAATAATTGGGATAGTATTATATTGTCATAACCACGCTACGCAAGTGAGTGCGTGATCGAATAACAAAATTTATTAATTTATCATAATTGCGCCTCGCAAACGAATCTGAAATCATGACAATCAATTATTTGTAGTACTTTTGAGAAATTACTACATTTGTGATTAAGAAAATTAGTTTTAGAAAATCATTAAATGCCACTATCGC
This sequence comes from Nicotiana otophora, assembly GCA_000715115.1. Taxonomy (NCBI): domain Eukaryota; kingdom Viridiplantae; phylum Streptophyta; class Magnoliopsida; order Solanales; family Solanaceae; genus Nicotiana; species Nicotiana otophora. Next base: position 21,753 of record AWOL01S0068881.1, read on the forward strand.
GCTACGCAAGCGAATCCGCGATTAGAATAAGAGATTAATTAAATAAGAAAATAATTAAGCTATGGAAATTATAGAATTAATTTACTAAATATTAAACACCACGCTACGCAAGCGAGTCCGTGAGTAAAAAAAATGAAAGTGCGCCTACTAGTTGCCTAGCGATATTATTAATTATTTTTTCTAAACTAATTTTGAGATTATTGTAAGGTCATAAATTATAGAAATTATTGTAGAAAAATATAAAGTTTAGCTTTGATGAATTACTAACAGGATCAATTGTATTGCTAAATTACTAGAGATATCTACAACTTAACAAATTGTTAACATTCTCTATCTTGAAATCATTCAACGTTTTGTACTATTTTCAGGAAGTATGTTTGGCCTATTTACACATTAACAACCAAAGCCCAGTAATGTTGATAAGTTTCAGCCCAAGTTAATTCATAAATAGTTCACATCACCTTTCATTTTTAATTTCCAACTTTACAAACTAGTTAAGCTCAAATAAAAGCTAATCCAGTGAGATAAAGATTCCCGTTTAATTTATTAATTAGCTATATTTGCTCAATCAATAAAAAATTATCTTATTCACTCTAAACAATTAAATTCAACATAATTTTTAAGACAAATGCATCTAATTCAGCCATACCAAACAAAATTCAGATTATTCACAAAAGTATGGCAAACAAACCTCACATATATATAAGATTAAAAGGAACCAAAGGATGGTAAATAATTTGGACCTTTATTGCTGCATATTTTCTGCCATATACAGCGAAATAAGATCTCAAAAATAACAAATCAAAACAAACGAGCTACTGGCCCGAACCTTGAACCGGCAAAACTCGAACGCTACCTCACTTTGACAGCGATCGCAACAATGTTTTGTTGGTGGTTTTAAGCAGTGGTTTCATGGCTTATGGAATGAAATGTTGGTGTATTTTTACAGTGGTTTCGGAACTGTTTTTTTTTTGTGCAAACTGGCAGCGATTTGAGCTGATATTGTGGGTCATTTTGGGTCTGTTTTGTTGGTGTTTCAGCAGTGCGTCAGGTTCGTTTTAAGTGGAGGAAAGCAGCTGATTTTGGAATGATTTTCGGTGGTCTACGGGCTTATTTTTTGGGAGGTTTTCAGGCGAATTTTTGTTGCTTTTGAGCTCTGTTTTTTTAGAGGAAGAAAAATTGTGAGCAAAAAAAGAAGAGGGTCCCTCGTTCTTCTCCTCCTCTCTCAATGTCTCCCTCCTTTTTTTATGTGTGCTTGTCCGTTCCTTTTAGGGAATTGAGGAGATGTGGGGCGTTGTGAGTGAGCACAAGCATGGGGGACAAAGAAAAATGGAGTGGGGACAAAGTGTGGGGGGACAAGCATGGGGGACAAAAAAAATGGGGTGGGGACACGCGTGGGAAGATGGGAGCAAGAAATATGGAGTGAGAAGTAAGGTATTGGTGAGATGATTGGAAAAAAAATTCAAACATGATAAAAATTTAGGTGCTCACATCAATCAATACATATCTTAATCATACTAACCAAATAGCAACTCCGGAGCAATTGGAGCGCACCAACACCTTTCGCTAAGCTGATAGCCTACTTGGAGAACTCTCGACCTGGCTATTGGGACATGCGGGCATGAAACGCAACGTCCCCAGGAAAAAGTGACGTCAGTACAAATAATGTACCGAGTATATAAGGAATGAAAATTAGTAAATAATAGACATAAGAGAAACATGGAGTAAAAGACTCAACATAAAAGTCTGAATAACTCCGTGAATCATTACTATTTATAACGTCATGCATATGCGTATAAATGTCATACCATGCATAAGTATATGTGTTCATAACATCATCAAGCCTCTGAAGGCATCCCATCATATCATCTCGGCCACTGTGGGCAAATAATCAACATGTACCAGTTGATCAGGTGGTGGTGCGTATATAACACCGTAACCTTTTCCCACATCCCATATACATATAACATACGCGTATATAACGCCATCTGGTCATGGATCAATGTGCATGTATAAATGCATGAAATGCATAAAAAATACCTCAGTAAGATTCCTCAGAATGTCATAAGATCAGTATGCCTTTGATTAATATCAGGAAATAAACTTTATCAACTTACGTATTTTCTGAGACCCATGAAGAGATGATGGAATAATAGGACATATGGGGAATCAAGAACATAGGCACTTATAGTACTTCTATGAATAGAGTCATTCTTGAAAGTTATGCATTTACTCGTTTCGTTTGTATCGTATGGATCATGTCAAAAGGAAAGAAGGGATAGCCTTAACATACCTGAGCCGGTTCTCTTGACAATCCTTCCAACACCTGACAATCGCGACAAAACACGTGACTGCAAGATCAGGGTAGGAAAAAATTCGTATGATATTCTTGAGAAAGATTGCACCGTACTCCCTTAGAATTGCAAATTCTCACGTTGCTATAATATTAAGATGTATCGTATGAATTCTCTACTGAATTAACTCATGTTACTATCATATATATATATATATATATTCTTGGATGAAATTTTCTTGCTGAAGTTTTCAATCCTTAACTAGCAAACTAAACATCAAAATCTAATGAGATAAGAAGCTTTCTTTAAATAGTAGGTTGTGGCCCCCGCTTCATGTGACTTAGTCTTGCCCAAAGACCCCTTAAATGTGCCACCTATTCTTAATGAATCAAGAGTCATGGCCATATAGTCCCTTGCTGCCACGTTACCAACTTATCCACCAAATTTTCCAATTGACTTGTTAACTACTTAATTAATCTCCCACTAAAAATTTATAATTATCCAATTATCCATATAATTAAGAATTATCTCAAATTGCTTTAAAATACTACTCACTTTAAACATACTTTATACACCTTGCTATCATGGTCATGTGGTACCTTGTATGACACTAGTCCATAAATACCGGGTATTATGGCTCGGATCGTATTATATCCCAAATTGACAACCTTCAACGAAACTCATTTTTTTTATTCGCTTATCCTTTTACCTTTACAAATTTACTTATCACTTGTTTGAAATAGCATAATACTTATAACCTCATAAATAATCTCATTCCCGAGTCTACGTCGATTAACTTACGACGAAACTTTAACGTACGTTTTGAAAATGTGGGATGTAATATCTCATTTCCGAGCTTTCATCAATTTACTTATGGCGTACTTTTACGTACGAAAATATGGGGTGTAACATCATTTCCTCCTTTGGAACATTCGTCCTCGAATGTTGACTGATGCACTTATCATTTTCATAACTTATGTCTTCCGAATACTTTAGTACTCTCCTTGCCATCTAGGCAACTGTTCTGTAACTAAATCTAAATGTTAGGGCATTCTCCCATTTAGGCCTCTTTCTCACACCACGACTTGTGGTCGGAATCTTCCCAATCTCGTAACTGTTGCTACCTCCTATCATGCAACTTGTACGACTCTGACTTTGTATGTGCGCCTATGCAACTCTTCTCTCCTCTTTCTTCCAGCTTTTAGCCAATCTCTATGCCTCACTTGGTGAACATATACAGAAATATGACAAGTTGTCCCTCTGGGCGTCATTAGCTTTACTACATCTAAGTAAGACATACTATACCATAACTCTTACTTCGATTTATCGTTACTGAGGTCTGCTTCCAAACTCCAGGTTATTCTCGTTGCTTATCCCATATGTATAAATCTAAGTCCTTTAATGCTTCCTCATTATTGTTCATCTTAAGAATGACGGTCTAATCTCATCTCATACTTTATAACTTTTATCCATCCATTGTTGATTCACCTTAATGTTGATCTATAATCTACCACTGATAACTTGACCTCTTATGTAACACTGCTGCTAGGGCTCACGTCTCATCAGAGAATATTTGAAATGATTAGACTGATCCACCTGGGGGCGATACCATGCTTCCATAACCATATTTCATAGCATCCCAAGGTGATTCACCTTGCATGGGTATTTTAATCATGTACAATACATGAAATCCCCCTTGGTTACGTGGGTATGACCATATTTCATATAATTCATTACTCAATCGAAGGCCCAAATGTCATCCTACATTTATCTCAATTACACCCTCATTCTACTACCAGGGCAGCATTCCACTTCTTCTAAATACTATTAGTCTTAGACTCCTTTGAGTTCATTCAGGTTATACTAAGCTTTCTATAACTTAGAGAAACCATCAGCTCTCTTGTTTTCATGGGCTTAATCCTAAGGACTTATCCATTCTCATCACTTTCTCACTCGCCCTTTCTTATCCTTACTCTTATCTTCCTAAAACCTTGTCGCTTTACCATACTTTAGCTTGCGACCTACACATATTCATTTATACTACTCACAACCTTCCTTCAACTTGCTTGCACCATAGATTTCCTTATGTTATTCTGTAATATCAAGCGAGACATCATATCATCTTAAACTCTTTTTTACTCTCTTAACTAGGACTCTCAGTACCTAGAAACCATAGGCTGGAAGATATGCTACTGACGACGCTTTTATCATTCCAGGATACTGAGTCTCAGCGCTTCTGGCCTTCTATCTGAAGTATGGACTATTCACAACCTTCTGCATTTGAGTATCTCATACGTTGTTCATCTTTACCTTACTTACCTTAAAATCTCGCCTCACATCTTCTATCTCTTTTATGACCTCCCTTCCACATAGGTATAATTCACATCCACAACTTGAAGCTCTATCATAATACTTTCACCTCTGGTGCATACACGATCCGGTGGGAGCTTCATATTGACTTCTTATGAGGCTGGTACTCTTTTAACTAGATTTATCGTAGCGCCGTTATAGAATATGGTTGTTGTACTATCTCTCTTGTACCTCTGATATTAAGAGTGATTCCGCTATGTTCTCAATCATGATTTCTATAATTTTCTGGGTCCAATAGTCAGACTCCTGATTTTCTTAGTTGATATAACTCTTTAGTTTCCTCTTTCTTCTGATCAACCTTTATGTAGGCTTAAGCTATCTTCCAATATGCGGTTCTTGGTATTAGTTATTACTTTAGTCTTTCATATACGTTATGGAATATCCGTGATACCATCATCTAAAAATTCAACCCCTTGTTTATGACCCAGACTCAATTCTTTCTTTTAACTTATACCATAGTCTTCTACAGCTGTATGATTGTCAACATATACGTTGCATGGATAATACTCTGAAATCTTTAGTGCGTTCATAACGTAACTAACTCTGGATCATTGCTCGAATAATTCCTTTCGTTCCTTCTCAGCTTTCTTTAAATGTAAGTAATTACTTTTCCTGGTCGTTCTGTCACTTTCTTATGGAGTGCATACATTGTTGTTGTGAGACTGTTGTTACAAGACCATTTCCTATTTAGGTCATTGTGCTTAGGTTAAAGCCTTCTTCCTTATTTCCTTAGCTAGTCTTTCATTGTAGCACTTAGGGAGGATCCTCTGACTCTTATAAAGCTGCGAGCTTATCACATCGTATACTTGACGGAATTTGACGTTCTTCCTCGCCTATAATTATCTGTAGTTACTTACCTCCACGCCCTTGTGCTTGTAGGGTTGCTTCTGAACTGATATTTTGATTGTCTTCCCAGTGAAACTCTCTTTTATTTCCGCAACACTCATACGGTACCTTTACTATCCCAACTCCTATCTAAATATTTCTCAAGGATCACGATGTCATATTTGCGAGACTGAATTCCCCATGTTGGGGTTCACTATGTTCATCTTGCATAATCTGTTAATTTGTATGTATCCTCTTGTCTAGTCATAACTAGGCTCTTCCTGGATCAACTACTCGTTGGCCCATTCTCATATCAATATTCTGCGTAATCTTTCTTGGGTTATTTCCTTTGTCTTAACTTGCCTCTCGAACTGGCTCCTTATTTATCCATAACATCCCGGGCAGGAACCCTTACTTCTTTTCTTTGACGTCATGCTTGCATAATGTTCTGGAATCGTAGCATATCTGTAGGATTTAGATAAGTGCAATCTCATCCCTTTCTTATTTTGATCGCATTATTCCTTTACCATTCCATAGTTACTAGAACCACTCAATTCTGTCTGTCACGTTACTCCATATTCCCCCCTTTAGGGGAGTACTAAGATTTAGCACTACGATGATCTACCTATAGGTGTTTTACCTCTTCATCTTTGGCGTCTTTTCACATCATTGATGATCCTTACTCACCTTGCAGTAATCCTTTTGTACCAAGGATAATAAATTTCCTTACTCGCGAGGGTAACACTTAGTGTAACTGGCACATACAATCCCTTAAGCTTAAATTTTCTCACATTGCTTGCTTTAGGGAAGTGTCTTCCTGAATGGCCATTCTCTGAATTTCTCATGAATCTTCTTCTGTTGTCCATTCTATTATAGCCGGAACACAATATGAAATTCTCATGATGAACCATTATCAAATCACTCAGTCCCTAATTTATGGTTAGTTTATCTTGTTCACCAGCCCATACTGATTTCTATTATTCTAGGGTCTAACTTTTCCTCCCGGTAGTCGCGTTGGAGTCACGAACTTATTTTTCGAAATGAGGATATGACTTTATGGCCTATATTCTTTTGTTGTCTCAAGACCTGTCACCTCTCGTCTTTTCCTTCACTTGACTATAGACTCTGTAATAGTGTCATCTTTTTGATCTACCGTTGTCATCCATATATCATATCTTACTCATAATGCTTCATTAGCTCTCTTCTTATTTCCCGCTAACATTTATGTCTATCACTTTATTCTGCAAACTTCAACAAGATATTCTTTTGCTTTTAGCTCCCCTTGCTCCATCCACTAGCTCTACGGGTTGCCTAACAGTCTCTCTCTACTAGGGATGGGAGCCATACTAAGGTAATATTTATCCCTTCCAAGCTTCCAGTCCCTATCTTTGTAGTACTCATATCTAGCTGTACTATTTTAGAGTGCACCATCTGGGTATCTCACAAGGAGATCTATTAGCACATTTGCAATGTCCTTTGGAAATGTCAACTAACACAAACAAACCATCCACCATTTTGGGTTACTCTAACCCCAGCCGGATCTTGATAACCCGTCCTTCTTTTAAACTATATCTATCAGCTCCCATAGGCATAATTGAGATGGGTGTGGCTAATTGTATATATCTCCGTTGCTATTGAAAGTAACTCAGAATGCTTATATTCCTCTGCCTGAATTGTAAAAACTGAAAATCTTCATTAACTGGGTGCCTCGTACCCTTCTTCACCTTGCTTCTTTTACTTGTTGAAACTTGTATCCACCTTCTGAATCTCTCATTACTTTTCACCATATGGGTGGATAGATATTCTCGCCTTAAGGCTCCTTATCAAGAAGCTTTACATGTCTTAGTACATACATGATCTGCTGAAGACCTTACATTTACTCATCATAAGCATCATGCAAAAATCAAGTTCCTCTGACCCAACTCTTCCACAGCCACAGTGAGTCTCTTAATAGCTATCTTTTGGATGTATGTATCGTTGTCTTACAAATAAAATAAAGTTTAAAAGTTTGAATTCTTATAACTGATCTATACCACACGTTCTAGAGTAAGAAGAAAGAGTGACAATCCTAAATGCCTTGTAGCCTCCTGCTTATAAGTGTGGTGCACAACATACCCATAAACAAGACTCTACTAGACACGACTTGTAGACTCTCTAGGACAGAACTGCTATGATACCATTTTGTCACGACCCAAACTGATGCGCCGCGACGGGCACCCGGTGCCTACTCATCCAAGTACCACGTAACATATTTTTCTTATCGTACTATCATTGGCAAATGGACCAAACGGGCCGTCATGGGTTAACCAAATAAACATAAAGGAATACTCAATATAGGATGACCCAAGCTGATATAAAAACTTATACATGTGACATACGGGCCTATAAGGCCAAAATGAACACTCGTACACTGAACATAGGCCGACAAGGCCATATAATCTTTTATATACATGACATATGTCTACAAGCCTCTAAGAATATATAATTGTCATAAAGGTCAGGACAGAGCCTCGTTATACCAATCAATACATATCTTAATCATACTGACCAAATAGCAACTACAGAGCAATTAGAGCGCACCAACACCTTCTGCTGAGATGATAGCCTACTTGGAGGACTCTCGACCTGGCTATCGGGACCTGCGGGCATGAAACGCAGCGTCCCCAGGCAGAAGTGATGTCAGTACAAATAATGTACCGAGTATGTAAGGAATAAAAATTAGTAAATAATAGACATGAGAGAAATATGGAGTAAAAGACTCAACATGTAAGTCTGAATAACTCTGTGAATCATTACTATTTATAACGTCATGCATATGCGTATAAATGTCATACCATATATAAGTATATGCGTTCATAACATCATCAAGCCTCTGAAGGTATCCCATCATATCATCTCGGCTACTGTGGGCAAATCATCAACATGTACCAGCAGATCAGGTGGTGGTACGTATATAACGCTGTAACCTTTTCCCATATCCCATATACATACAATATACGCGTATATAGCGCTATCTGGTCATGGGTTAATGTGCATGTATAAATGCATGAACTGAATAAAAAATATGTGAATAAGATTCCTCAAAATGTCATAAGATCAGTATTCCTTTGATTAATATCAGGAAATAAACTTTATCAACTTACGTATTTTCTGAGATCCATGAATAGATAATAGAATAATAAGACACATGGGGAATCAAGAGCATAGGCACTTATAGTACTTCTATGAATAGAGTCATTCATGAAAGTTGTGCATTTACTCGTTTCGTTTGTATCGTATGGATCATGCCAAAAGGAAAGAAGGGATAGCCTAAACATACCTGAGCCGGTTCTCTTGAAAATCCTTCCAACACCTGACAATCGCGACAAAACACGTGACTGCAAGATCGGAGTAGGGAAAAATCCGTATGATATTTTTGAGAAAGATTGTACCGTACTCCCTTAGAATTATAAATTCTCACGTTGCTATAATATTTAGATGTATCGTATGAATTCTCTGCTGAATTAACTCACGTTACTATCATATATATATATATATATATATATATATATATATATTCTTGGATGAAATTTTCTTGCTGACGTTTTCAATCCTTAACTAGCAAACTTAACATCAGAATCTAATGAGATAAGAAGCTTTCTTTAAATAGTAGGTTGTGGTGGCCCCCACTTCATGTTGCTTAGTCTTGCCCAAAGACCCCTTAAATGTGCCACCTATTCTTAATGAATCAAGAGTCATGGCCATATTGCCCCTTGCTTCCACGTTACCAACTTATCCACCAAAATTTCCAATTGATTTGTTAACTACTTAATTAATCTCCCACTAAAAATTTATAATTACCCAATTATCCATATAATTAAGAATTATCTCAAATTGCTTTAAAATACTACTCATTTTGAACACACTTTATACACCTTACTATCATGGTCATGTGGTACCTTGTATGACACTAGTCCATAAATATGAGGTATTATGGCTCGGATCGTATTATATCCCAAATTGACAACGTTCAACAAAACTCATTTTTTTATTCGCTTACCCTTTTACCTTTACGAATTTACTTATCACTTGTTTGAAATAGCATAATACTTATAACCTCAAAAATAATCTCATTCCCGAGTCTACGTTGATTAACTTACGACGAAACTTTAACGTACGTTTTAAAAATGCGGGATGTAATATCTCATTTTCGAGCTTTCATCAATTTACTTATGGCGTACTTTTACGTATGAAAACATGGGGTGTAACAATTTTAACAGTTGAAAATAGAATAATAACAATTATTAATGATAAATAAAGTTGTGATATATGAAATAATCCCATAGCATAACACAGTCTATTCTAATCCCAGAAATCTGGTGTCACCAGTACATGAGCAACTAGAAGTCCACAGGTATGGTTTGAACGAAATATAATTGTTCGAAATGATATAAACAATATAGATAGAAATAGATGGGGACTCCATGGACTGTGAATGCGATCAATTCTACCTCAAGTCTCTGTTGTATATATGATCCTAGTAGAAGCACCACTAGATACCGCTGGGACCAACACCAGTATCTGCACAGGAAGTGTAGAAGTATAGTATGATTATAACTGAACAAATGTACTACATAAGTGTCGAGCCTAACCCCGACGAGATAGTGACGAGACTATGACAAGACACCTACGTAATTCCTATACAGATATATACATAAAGTAATAAAATAAAGAATATGCCAATTAAGATATTAACTGGGAGAGGACATGTAGAAAGGGGAGGACAATAAGAATGGTAGGTACGAAATCACCAAATAGTCTTTCCGATAACAACAACAATTCAACCAATTAAATTATCAATCTGTAAATCAAGTAAGGCAATGAAATCAACAATGGCACGACATCACCCTTCATACTTTTGTTCTCATTCTCACCATGTAACATCATAAATAAAATAGCACGACATCACCCTTGGGGCTTTTACTCTCTTCCTCACATGATATGATAAAATAATAATAAGCAATCAAATGCACGTCGTCACCCTTCGTGCTTTAATCCTCACAATATCTCAAGCAAATGATATATGCAAATAAGGCATGGCAACGCCCTTTGCGCTTTTCACTCTTCCTCACCAGACAACAACACTAATCCAAAATAGCAAGACAAGATGGGAAGTAATTCCACTTCAATCATAGTGTAATGATAATTTAACTCAACTTTCAAAGTCCCAACAACTATAAAGTAAATAATAGATATGAAGGCAAATAACTAAAGAAGTAATAATCTAACTACGACATGGCAAGTATAGTCATGGAAACAACATAATATAATAAAACAATTTCTACCCCCATGCTTTAACCCAATGACAATGTATATATACTCGTCACCTTATATATACGCCGCCCCACACATAATTCATGTAGAAAATAGACCAACAAGTCATAATTCCCTCAAGTCAAGGTTAACCACGACACTTACCTCACTCCGCAACCAAGTAAATCAACCAACCACGACCTTCCCTTTTGAAGAAGCCACCAAAATAATCATATCTAACCAATTACCGATCAAACAATTGAAAATAAGCTTTAGAAAGAAAAAAGGTTCAATCTTTAATGAATTTGGAAAAAGTCAACAAAATTCAACCCTGCGCTCGCTTGGTCAAACCGAAGGTTCGGATCAAAACCCGATTATACATTCACTCCCGAGCCCGATTATGTGATTTGTTTCGAAATTTGACCTCAATTTGAGATCCAAATCTCAATTTTATAAAAAATTTAATTTCCACTCAAATCACTAATTTCTACCATGGGAATCCTAGATTTGATATTGAAAACACATGAAAAGTATTGGGTAATTGAAAGGAAATGGATTAAAGTTGCTTACCAATGAATTTGGAAAAAAATATCTCTTAAAGAATCATCTCTAAAGTATTTAGGGTTGAAAAATAGTGTAAAATAAGTTAAGTCGTGATTTTTCCCTCTTTTACCCAGTAGCGAATGTCGCAATTGCGAGCACCGCAAATGCGAGAAACAAGCCGCAAATGTGAACTCTGTCCCCAGTCTGCTTTAGTCGCAATTGCGACAAAAACATCAAAATGCGATCTCCCATCCAACCGCAAATGCGATCAAAGTGCTCAGTCGCAAGTGCGACCAAACCATCGCAAAAGCAAAGTCTGAGTTGTCCGCAATTGCGAACAATTCTTCCTAAATGGAAAGACTACCCTGCCCAGTCCCCCATCGTAACTGCGAGCTCAACTTCATAAAAGCGGAGTTAGCATTTGCAAACAGGTCATCGAAATTGCAAGACCTGCAGCCCAGTACCAGAACTGAAGCACACCAGCAATCCTCACACTAACCAAACTTATCCAAAACATGTCCGAAACTCACCCGAGCTTCTCGAGATCTAAACTAAACATGCACACAAATATAACATCATCATACGAACTTGCTCGCATGATCAAAATACAAAAATAATATCTAAAACTACAAATTAGACATCAAAACGAATGAAATTCAAAGAAAACCTCTAAAATTGCAACCAAGCATCCGAATCATATCAAACCAACTCCGAATTGCACCAAATTTTGCAGACAAGTTTTAAATAGCAAAGTGGACCTGCCATAGTCCCAAAATCAAAATCTAAACCCGATAGCCACAAAGTCAACCCACGGTCAAACCTAAAAAATTTCCAAATATTCAAATTGCGAACTAATAAGTCAAATCAACCTAGGGTCCTCCGATTTCAATTCCGAGCATACGCCCAAGTCAAAAATCACAATACGAACCTATCAGAATCGTCAAAACACCGATCCAGGGTCGTTTACCTAAAATGTTGACCATGGTCAACTTAAGCCTCATTTTTAGTCAAAATATTTATTTTTATCAAAATTTCATATAAAAGTTTTTCGAAAAGCGATACAGACCATGCATGTAAACCAAGAAATATCAAATGAAGCTACGAGAGGTCTCAGAATATGATAATAAGGGCTAGCACTCAAAACGACCTATCAGGTGGTCACATTCTCCACCTCTAAAGAAAATGTTTCGAATGGACATAGAAAAGTACCTGGATTGGTGAAAAGGTGTGGGTATCTACTTCGCATATCGGACTCGGACTCCCATGTAGCTTCCTCGATCGACTGACCTCTCCATCGCACTTTTACAAATGGAAAACTTCTAGATGTCAACTATCGAACCTGTCGCACTAGAATAGCCACCAGCTCCTCCTCATAGGCTAAATTCTCATCCAGCTGAACCGTGATGAAGTCCAAAACATGCGATCTATACTCATGGTACTTCCGAAGCATGGAAACATGGAATACCGGATGTACTCCATATATGCTATGAGGCAATGCAGGCCTGTATGAAACCTCCCCAACTCTCTCTAGGATCTCGAATGGCCAATAAACCTCGGGATCAACTTGCCCTTCTTTCCAAACCACATCATGCCCTTCATAGGTGACACTCAGAGAAGCACTTTCTCACCCACTATATAAGCTACGTCCCGAACCTTCCGACCCATATAACTTTTCTATCTGGACGGAGTTGTACAAAGCTGATCCTGAATCAACTTAACCTTTCCATAGCACCTCGAACCAAATCAGTGCCCAACAACCTAGAATCTCTGGGATCAAACCAACCAATCGACGAACGACATCGCCTCCCACATAAGGCCTCATACGGAGCCATATGAATACTCGACTGGTAACTGTTATTGTAGGCAAACTCTGAAAGAGGTAGGAACTGGTCCCATGTACCTCTAAAATCCATAACACAGGCGCGTAACATGTCCTCCAAGATCTGAATGATGCACTCGAATTGTCCATCCGTCTGAGGATGAAACGTTGTGCTCAGCTCAACCCGCGTGCCCAACTCACATTGCATGACTTTCTAAAATGCGATGTGAAATGTGTGCCTCGGTCATAAATGATAGAAATGGACATGTCGTGCAGGCGGATAATCTCATGAATGTAGACCTGAGCCAACCGCTCTGAAGAATAGGAAGTCGCCACCAGAATGAAGTGCATAGACTTAGTCAACCGGTCCACAATAACCCAGATTGCGTCATATTTCTTCAAGGTCCGTGGTAAGCCTACCACAAAATCCATAGTGACGCGTTCCCATTTTCACTCTGGTATCTCCAATCTCTGGGTCAAACCACCTATTTTATGATGTTCATGCTTCACTTGTTGACAATTCAAACACCGAGATACATTAGCAACGATGTCTTTCTTCTTTCTTTGCCACCAATAGTGTTGTTTCAAGTCACGGTACATCTTCGTGACACCTGGGGAATAGAATAATGCAAATTGTGTGCCTCCTCAAGGATCAACTCTCTCAACCCATCAATATCCGGAACACAAATGCGGCTGTGAAGCTGTATAACACCATCATCACCAATCACAACCTCTTTAGCATCACCCTGTTGCATCGTATCCTTCAACACCATCAAGTAAGGGTCATCAAACTGGCGAGCCTTGATACGCTCCAACAACGAAGACTGTGCCACAACACAAGCAAGAACCCGCCTAGGCTATGAAATATCTAATCTCACAAACCGGTTGGCCAAAGCTTGAATATCCATGGCTAATGCCTCTCAACTACCAGTAAATATGTCAAACTGCTCATACTCTCCGCCTTCCTACTCAATGCATCAGCCACTACATGGCCTTCCCCAGATGATATAATATGGTGATATCATAGTCTTTCAGCAACTCTAGCCATCTTCGCTACCACAAATTAAGGTCTTTCTGTTTGAACAAGTGCTAGAGACTCTGATGGTCGGTATAGACCTCCCAATGAATGACGTATAGATACTGCCTCCAAATCTTCAGTGCGTGAACAATGGCTTCCAACTCTAAGTCATGAACAAGGTAATTCTTCTCATAAACCTTCAATTGCTGAGATGCGTAGGCAATCACCCTTCCATCCTGCATCAATATCGCGTCAGCCCAATATACGATGCATCACAATACACGGTGTAAGATCCCGAACCTATAGGCAACACCAACACTGAGGTTTTCGTCAAAGCAGTCTTGAGATTCTGAAAGCTCAACTTACAATAAACCATCTGAAAAGAGCCCCCTTCTAGGTCAACTTGGTCAATGGGGCTGAGATAGATAAAAACCCATCCACAAACGGGCGATAATAACCCGCCAAACCCAGGAAGCTCCAAATATCTATAGCTAAAGTAGGTTTAGGCCAATTTTGAGCTGTCTCAATCTTCTTAGGATCCGCCTTAATGCCCTCGGAAGATACCACATAGCCCAAAAGGCAACTGAATCCAACTAAAACTCACACTTTGAAAATTTGGCATATAATCAACTATCCCTCAAAGTTTGAAGTACGATCCGAAGATACTGCTCATGCTCCCCTTGACTGCGGGAGTAGACCAAAATATCATCCATGAAGACGATCACAAAAGAATACAAATAGGGCTTGAATACCAGTTCATCAAATCTATAAATATTGTTGGGGCATTTGTCAAGCCAAAAGACATCACTAAGAATTCATAGTGACCATACTGAGTCTGAAAAGTTGTCTTAGGGACATCTGATGCCCTAATCTTCAACTGATGGTAACCAGATCTCAAATCGATCTTGGGAAACAACTTGGTACCCTGAAGCTGATCAAATAAGTCATCAATCCTTGGCAACTGATACTTGTTCTTGACAATGACTTTGTTTAACTGCCAATAGTCTATACACATCCTCATCGTTCCATCTTTCTTCTTCACAAACAATATCGGTGCACCCAAAGGTGAACACTCGGTCTAGTGAATCCCTAATCAAGCAAATCATACAACTGATCCTTCAATTCATTCAACTCCACTGGGGTCATATGGTATGGTGTAGTAGAAACGCACTAAGTGCCCAAAACCAAGTTAATGTAGAAATCAATATCTCTATCAGGTGTCTTCTCCAACAAATCTGTAGGAAACACCTTTTGGAAACTCGCACACAACTGGTACTGAATCTATGGAAGGAACCTCCACACTAGGATCACAGATATAGGCCAAATATGCTAGACACTCATTCTCGACCATACGCCAAGCCTTCACATAAGAAATAAGCTTGCTAGTAGAATGGCCAGGAGTCCTCTCCACTCCAATCGAGGCAACCCCAACATGGCTAAGGTCACCGTGTTGGCGTGACAGTCTGTGCTCCTCCCCCAGCCTGAGAGACAACTGGTGACACCGAAAATGCACCGGTGTGGGCCACGCTCTCTATGAGGCCGACTAAGCAGACTAGAGCATCTTGAAGTAGTGAGGTAGCTATAAACCGCTCGGGGACCTGAGCTGGTCCAACTTGCAAGGAGTGAGCAGGAACCTCCTCCTCCTGCTTGATTTGAGGCTCTTCAATAGGTGTTGTTGCACGTGCTCTAGGCTGAGCTCTACCCCTGCCTCTGGCTTGACCTTGGCCCCGACTTCTATCTCTAGTAGTGGCAGCAACCTGGGGCTCTGACTAGAAAACAATAATGGAATGATTCAAACTTCAGTGAAAGAATAAAATCGCATAATATAAAAAGGAAGAAGTGAAATTTTTGCTAAAGCTCTATAGCCTCTAGAATATAAGTACGGACGTCTCCGTACCGATCCTCCAGACTCTACTAAGCTTGCTCATGACTCGTGAGACCTAGGAAACCTAGTGCTCTGATACCAACTTGTCACGACCCAGATTTCCAACATGAGGGTCATGGTGACGCCTAACATCTACTTGCTAGGTAAGCCAACACTACCTAACCAATTAAGCATTTTAACAGTTGAAAATAGAATAATAACAATTATTAACGATAAATAAAATTGTAACACATGAAATAATCCTAGAACATAATGTCTATTTTAATCCAAGAAATCTGGTATCACCAGTATGAGCAATTAGAATTCTACAAGTATATTTTTAACGAAATACAACTATTCGAAATGAGATAAACAATATAGATAGAAATAGATGGGGACTCCAGGGACTGCGAAAGCTAGCAGCTCTATCTTGAGTCTCCGTTATAGATATGATCCAAGCAGAAGCACTACTAGACACCATTGGGACCAACATTAGTATCTGCACAAGAAGTGCATAAGTGTAGCATGAGTACAACTGACCAATTTACTCCGTAAGTGTCGAGTCTAACCCTGATGAGGTAGTGACAAGGTTATGATACCTACAGAATTCCTTTACAAATATATATATAAAGTAACAAATTAACAAGTAGGATAATTAAAATATTAACTGGGAGGGGACATGTAGAAATGGGAGTACGATAAGAACGACAAGTACAAAACCACCAAATAGCCTTTTTCCAATAACAACAACAATGCAACAAATTAAATCACCAATTCGGAAATCAAGTAAGGCAATGAAATCAACAATGATACGTCATCACCATTCGTGTATTTACTCTCGTTCTCACCATGTAACATAATAAATGAAATGGCACGGCATCACCCTTCGTGATTTTACTCTCTTCCTCACATGATATGATAAAATGATAATAAGCAATCAAATGCACATTGTTGATACCCAATTTTCCCTCATATTTCCTAAAAATGCATATATAGTTTCAAAATGGCATATTTGCATCATCATTTAGTTTACAAGCCTATACAAGTATTTTCTATAATTTTTTATAATTTTTAAATCTCTAAATCAATTTCTTTCTACATTTTTATCATATAAATATCTAATAATTATCCTTTAAATTATTTTGTGATGATTTAATCATCCAAACTTATTATTTACATCAACATGTACGTTTTATAACACTTTACTTCATTTTTCTATAATTGCATTTTTAGGCTAATTGCATATTGTTACAATAATAGCCTGTATTCATGTATAATTATATTATTTGTGCCAAAATAGTTTTTTATATTTTCATAATGTTAAGTTATTATTTTCAATCATTTTAGTACACAAATAATATTTTTTGTTATTTAATAATTACTTCTATAAATTATTTTTGATAAATTTTGTATATTTAAACAATAACCCAATTTTAAAACCAATTTCAGACCAAATGAATGGCTCAAACACTCAAATACCTAACCCAATTACCCCAACCCAAATCCAAACGACCCCTTAACCCAATACCCGGTCGTGACCCGCTTAATAACTCGCCCCGCTGCCCCGTTTAATCTTGGTCATTGATCTTAAATGATTAACGGCTCGTAATTAACCTACCCTTTCCTTATATCCCCAATAACCCAAACCCTAAAGACAAAAATTCCCACCCACCGCCTCTGTATCCTCACACGCTCTCATATCTCAAACCTAAAACCTAGCTGTCCTCACTCAAATCTCGGTCCCAATCCGATATTACTTGAAAACCATCCATGATTCCTTTCCTTTCTTGCATATGCGGAGTTACTTACCATCTTTTGCATGCTACAAGTACTGGTTACTTGATTATTTATAGAAGCTAAGTCGTTGTGTTTGTTTGATTCCGATTCTGTATCATCTTCATGTTTCTGACTTGATACATTAACTATCAGACTCCTTGGCTTCGATTCAGCGAGATTTTGGCCATTTTTTGTTCTTCGTCTAAACTAGGGTTTACCCGTTTTCTCTCCTAAATTGATCTAAATAAATTTTGCATGCTTTCATTCCTTATTTTTGGATTTTTATTTACTGTGTTTCCTTGTTTATTCGTCTAATTTTGCTACTATATAAACCCCTCCCCTTTCCCTTTTGAAAAAAAGAGAGACCAAAATCGATATAGTCTCACTAAAATTTGAAGCTTTGCCATGTTAATTCCTTCATTATCTTGTTTTCTGTTTTGTGTTGGCCGGCTGAAAGCCAAGGCCACTGAGAGTCTACTGTTCGAACTTTCTCTTGGTGCGAGCATTGCCCGGGGTTCTTTCGAAGCTCTTGGGAACTTTGACGTATCGAGGTTTCTCGGTTCTTGTGGATCTTTTGTTCTTTATTATTGTCCGTTAACTGGTAAGCCACTTGAATTTTGCAATTTCATCCCTATGTGTCTTTGATTTACATGTGTTCTCACCTCTGAAATCCACGGCCTAATATGTTTCTGGATTACTTTTGTGCACGATTCTGTTAATTCTACTTTGTTCTAAATTTCTTTAGCATTTAACTTCCTCCTAATGCTGCTAGTTCTGAGATTTCCTAAGTCTAACTTGGATAATATGACCCTCTTAAGCTCGTTTAGCCAGTGTATTGGTGCCTGAATGTTTCCTAAATCATGCTTATTTGCTTTGTCCTTAATCTGTATAATGAATGCTTCACATTTGTGCTAGAACTTTCTGTGTTAATTATGACATGTTCACCTGCTATTGTGTCACTCAGCATGATCCCCATACCCCATTAGTGATTGGCTGAGATCTTAACGGTTACCTCAACTTCTTTTCCCTGCCCCGTTTGAACCATTTTGTTTTATGGCATAACTTAGATCTTCTTTAGTTAATTAGTCTTTTATGTCAATCCTAGAATCCCTACATGTTCTATTTGGTATGAACTTGTTGTCTCACACTGCTCTGAATCTCTGCAATGTTTGTCTTGCATGTACAATGTGTTTCAATTAAGAGCATTCTCTATGATCTTGCTTCTATGCTAATATGTTCCCCAACATGTCTATGGTTCATCTGATATCATGTTCTTTCAGTGATTATTTGGCTTGTCACAATGTGCATCCCCCGTCATGTCTAAATACTGATTAGCATAACACTTGTTTCTCCCCTGACCCTTCCCACATGTGGTTTTATCATAATGTGTGCTCCCTATCATGTCTCAATGCAGTTTTGTTTCCTGATGAGAGTTAATATGTCTATCTTATGATACTAGGATGCATACTTAGCTTAATTTGGACCTTTTAGGTCTCAACTGGTTTAATATAATGCATTTGTACATTATAATCTATGCATACACATGCAAACCTGCTTCTTCCCCAACTCTTTCAAAATGTGGCTATCTATGTGATACTTTGCTACGTATGGAAATCCTGCTAAACTTACTGGCCTTCTTGATTAGTTGCTCTATATGCTCAACTTGGCTATGTCTACTTAGGTTATAAATGTACCCCAGTTCTGTCCTCAGCCATTGTCCATTCTCCTTATTTGCTACTCATGTTATTCTGAATTCTTATTCTTAGCCGGCTGTAAGCAAGGGCTATCTAGGTTCTGTTGTCGACCTCCCTAGTGTGAGCACTTATCGGGGTCCAATTGAGACTCTTGTGAACTCTGACACACTAGGGCTTGGTCCTTAGTCACTCCCTCAACCTCCAAAACTGTTCCTACTATTTCATTTCCCCTGTCATGTACTGTGTATCTGAATTTGGTTATTTCAAGTGGCGCAACACTTGGCGCTGTGGTTAAGTAAATTGGTTTGGATTCTTCTATGGACCCTTGAGTCATGTATTGAACGCGACTCTCTGTTGAAGGCTTGGGTATGCTGTAGGAGATGTTGAAGGCCCGTGCAATGCTGGGTATTTATTTGAGCCTACTATGGGCGTGTTCACTGTTATATGACATTGTTACTTTACTCATTATTGGGCCTGTTCACTGTTATGTGATATTGTTATTTTATTCATTATTGGGCCTATAATAATCTTTGTATAAACAATTGGGGTTGATAGTAAAAGAGAATGGGGTAGATTTTAATATTCATATGCGATGGATAGATAACATGCCTATAGGACTTAATGATGTGTTTGTTATATGTGTCGTTCACTCTCTATGTACACTATTATAAATCATGCCATTAGGGAAATCACACACTCACACAACTTGTATGCTATCAAAGCATAAGTGCTTTATTTATTCCAATATCTACTGCTATGTGTCGCTAGACAGCATGCCTATAGGAAATAAATGCTAATAACTGTCCTTTAATTTGCATAACTGCACCATGTTCATTATATATCATGCCTATAGGATTTTAATTATTTAATTCGCTATTGCACCTAGAACACATGCCTATATGAGCTAAATGTAAAAAATCGGTTCCAATTGCCAATCTTTAGAAATCCTGCCTATAGGGTATTACTACTCACTCTAAATTGCTGATACTAGACTCTTCAAACGTTGTTTATTGCTTAGCCATGCCACTATTAGAAAGCATGAGTAATTATGAGCATTTCCAATAATTTTTAATGTCCCTTACTGTGTAAACCACTTAGAGATCATGCCTATAGGTTTTATTAACTTATAATCTGTAATCTCAATAAACAACTTAGCAGTATCAGATACTCTCAAACTGGTAATTTAGAAATCATAGGTCTAAAGTGGCGCCCTGCATCTGAAACTGCTTGCATATTTGGATCAGATCATATAGAAACTATGTCTATAGAGCTTAATGACTTCAATCTTCCTCAATTCTGAAACTGTCTAATGCCTAACGTAGAAATCTGTTTGCGTGCATTTGTTGTCTAATTACGGAGGTTAACTTGAGCCTTTAACTGTCCTTAAGTGCAGTCCTATTTGTTTTGAGTGTTGCTTAGATTTATCATTTTGAGCAACCTAAGTAAAGTCCAGAACCATCCAAATAGAGGTTCAAATGCCTCATGGACCATAGGCATGGGACGGGTAGTGCACGTATAAGGCACAATTTAGAATCAACTAGTGCGCTTTAGGTAATAACTTAAAGATAGTAATCGGGTAGCAGGAGATGATAGTCTGTGCCCGGTGAATAATATGAGTAACACCCCATCTTGAGGGAGTTATAAAGTATTATTTATGTTGCACGGGGTGAACCTTTAGGCTAAAAAACTTAGCTCCCCCCCCATCTTATTCCCCTTTTACATTTGAATCAAGTATTTGTATTTCCTCAAAGCCTTTTAATAATAAAATTTCTCAAACTTGTGGCTTTATCTGCCTTTATTTATCCGACTAATTCATATAATTAAAGTTCAGCCGGCACCCACAGTTGTGGACCTCGAAAAGTGCCTAACACCTTCTCTTCGAGGTAATTTCGAGCCCTTACCCGATATCTGGTGATGCAAACTAGTCAAACCCGAGTTATATGCAAATAGGTGCCCTAACGCACCTTAAACCGTTAGGTGGCGACTCTCCTCTTTTAATACCCTCATTTAAAAGAGCTGTCATATGTCGAAACCCGCATTCGAGAGAAAAATGGGGCACGACACACAACATCACCCTTCGTGCTTTAATCCTCACAATCTCTCAAGCAAATGATATTGTATGCAAATAAAGTACGGCAATACCATCCGTACTTTTTACTCTTAATCACCAAGAAACAACACTAATCCAAAATAGCAAAACAAGGTGGGAAGTAATTCCACTTCAATCATAGTGTAATGATAACTCAACTAAACTTTCAAAGTCCCCACAACTTCAAAGTAAACAATAGATATGAAGGCGAACAACTAAAGAAGTAATAATCTAACCACAACATGGAAAACATAGTCATGGAAACAACATAATACAATAAAATAATTTTCACCTGCATGTTTTAACCCAATGACGGCGTATATATACTCGTCACCTTACATATACGTCTTCCCCACACGTAATTCACATAACAAATAGACCAACAAGTCCTAATTCAAGTCAAGGTTAACCACGACGCTTACCTCACCCCACAACCAAGTAAATAAACCAACCAAGACCTTGCCTTTTGAACAAAACTCCAAACCAACAAAATCTAACAAATTATCGATCAAACAATTCAAAATAAACTTTAGAAACTACTTACGAAGGAAAAATGTTCAATCTTTAATGAATTTACAAAAAGTCAACATAAGTCAACCCCGGGCCCGCTTGGTCAAATCCGAGATTTGGACCAAAATCCGATTACCCATTCTCCCCCGAGGCCGGTTATGTGATTTATTTCGAAATACGACCTCAATTTGAGGTCTAAATCTCAATTTTATAAAATCCCCAATTTCCACCCATATCCGTGGTTTCTACCGTGAAAATCCTAGATTTGATGTTGAAAACATATGAAAAGTATTGGGTAATTGAAAAAAATTTGATTAAAGTTGTTTACCAATGAATTTGGGAAGAAAGATCTCTTGAAAAATCGCCTCTAGAGTATTTAGGGTTAAGAAATGGTGTAAAATGAGCTAAGTCAAGGTTTTCTCCTCCTTTATCCAGCTTTGGATGCCGCAATTGCGAGCACCGCAAATGCGAGAAACATGTCGTAAATGCGAACTATGTCCCCAGCATGCTTTAGTCGCAATTGCGACAAAAATATCGCAAATGTGATCAAAGGTTCGCATTTGTGAACCTGCCTATGCCCAGTGCTCATTTGCAAGTACTACGACCGTAATGCGTACTAAACGTGACAAATGAGCTGGATTGGCCGATTATATATATATTAATTCGGTGACGATTTTAAGCTCATGAACCGGCCCACCAATTATTGAAGCGGGCATGGACTAATTAGGTCTGAAAGAAATGGGTAAATAGCCCCTTTTTACACCGCTAATAAAAAGGGGCAAAATACTTTGCTAGCCAAAAAATATATAAAATATGTATATAATATATATACGCAATATATATATATATATATATATATATATATATATATATATATATATATTTATATATATATATATTTATTAGCTTTTATTATTAGGAGCAGCTAAAAATATATATTTCTCAATAAAAATTAACTACTATCTCAAAACTAATCAATATTTAGTCAAAGTTATTATTAAATACCCCATCAAAAACACGAAAAACTTTTAATCTTTTACAAGTAAGATTTCAACAAATTCACTACAAATGAAACTCCAACACAATACTTAAAAGTTCAAACTTTCACAAGTAAAAGGCCAGTAGAAAGTAATTTCCGTTTTTAATCATTTATTGTCCTTTTCCCCAAAGTCTTCTTTACGTATTTAGTTTGCTTGGGTTGGGTGGGAGTATAAGATATGCTTGCATCAAAGCCATAGTCGTCAATCTAAGGTTGTGAAATCCGTATTTTAGATAAGAGTGACGAGGGAGTGTTCAGGAATTTGGAAAAGAAAAGAGATTGAAGAATACATGATAAAAAGGTCTTTTGAATATTTTCTTTAACATTAAGTTTTTTACACTAAATTAAAAAAATTGGCTAAACTTTAAATAGAATGATATAAAATGGCCACCCATACCATTTCTACTTGAAAGTTGACATAATAATACCATTCTAAATCAGAAGGAACAGGAAGAGATTTTTCCAATTTGAATATTACCCTTCTATTTCAAATAACCAAGCTAGTTAACAAGCCAAAGTTTTTAACAAAAATATTTATGGACTTGTTATCTAATTGAAAGGAATTAATTTCCATAGCTTATAACTAAGATTTCAGTTAAAATTATCTAAACTAATGTTTTTATTTTAATAACTAAAACATCATTTTAATTTTACTAAAATAAAATAAGGTTTTATGGGTCATTCGTAGAGCCGTCAAAATGGGCTGGGCCCGTGAGACCAGTCCAACCCAGCCCGCTACTTGGGTAGGGTTGGACTAGATTTTTTTAGCCCATTTAAAATTGAGGCTTATAAGTCCGGTCCAAATCAGCCCGTTGGCCCTTGAGGCTTGACCGAGGCTGGGCCTGAGCCGGCTAGTGGGCCAAAAATTAATTAAATTCAAATTAATTAACTATTAAATATTTAATATTTTAAAAAGTAAAAACTATTAACTATAATCCCCATTTTTCAACCCTAGATTGCTCATTTACTCTTTCATATCAACTAGAATTTAGATCTCTCACATGTATGTAATATGGCAAAATTAATTTTTCTTTTCCTTAATTAATAACGAACTCGAAAAGTTTAAGGTGGCCAATAATAATCTTTTTTCAAAAGAAATAATTATTTTAAGTGACCAATGCTCAGTTTGGATTACTTTAATATATTATTAATATTTAAACTGCTCTTCAGTATAGAAAAAAATTAATTTAAATACAAAATAAAATAAAATTGACCACTAGCAAATTTCATAAATTTTAAAAATTTTATGGACTATAATGATGAAATCAACAAATGATGTTAATCCTAAATTAAAAAATCTCAGTAAATAAATTTATTGAAGCAATCCCTGAATCTGAGGAAAATGAAAGAAAAGTATTAAGAAAATATTCATGTAACTTAAAAAAAGAAGAGCTTGAGATATAGAGAATTTGCATTTCAATTACGAGATTCCTCGTCAAATATCAAGCTTTTTGTACGCTCTAAACAAATAGAAGTTGTTTATATGATTAATCGACTATGTCACGAAAAAATATTTAAGGATTTAAAGGAATTCTTTTTTCTTAAAAGAAATTGAAGGACTGGCCCGTCCTATCTCGCGACCCTCTTAGGGTTGGGTTGGGCTTGTCATTTTAAGGCCCATTCATATGATGGGCCGACCCGTCCTAGCACACTAAATTTAAAAAGCCTACGAGGCTTTGGGCTGGGCTAGGCTGGCCCGTTTGACAGCTCTAATAGAAATCAAAAGCAAAGATGGACTAAAAAAATGATTGAAAAAAGATTTATTATTCTGTTGCAATGTTTGTTCATACTAGTTAATTGAATTGTTAGCGTGTTAAATTTAATTTGTAAATTGAGCTTATAAGTATGACACACAATTAGGGGTCGTTAGGTACGATGGATACACAAAAATAATCATGGGTAAAAAATTAATACCGCTTTATCCCTTATTTGGTTACTAATCATGGGATACATTATCCCATAATTAAAATTAGTATCGAGATAACTTATACCTTCTAGATGATGGAATAATAATCCTAGGATAAGGTATCCCAGGATAAAACAGTAAAATTGACAATCCTAAGATTAATACAACATACCAAACAGTCAATAAGAAATAATACTAGAATAACTAATCCCAACACAATTAATCCTTAGCTAATCCCAACATAACTTGTCTTCAAACCAAACGACCTCTTAGAGTATACTTTTGACATTATATTTGATTTTATCCCTTAAATTATACTTTATAGAATTATAAATACAAGTATTTTGGTATGAAATATTTTAGAAAGAAAAACATTTGGGATTTTAATATAATATAGCCGCCCCAAATAATATTCGATAAATATATATATA
>AWOL01S0068886.1:0-11293 GCA_000715115.1 Nicotiana otophora
GTTCGGGTAGAAGTTAATGTATAGGCTTTCTCGGTCGGGTTATCTCGGTTGAGCGCCGGTTGCACACCCTGAGTTTGGGGAATGGCACTTGCTTGCGTGGTTTCTCGGTCTTCTCTGTATGAGCGTATTACAACACGTCAGTATGACGACCCTTATTTGCTTGCCCTTAAGGACACAATGCAGCACGATGATGCCAAGGAGGTTTCTATTATAGATGATGAGGTGTTGCGGATGTAGGGTCGGATATGTGTGCCCAATGTGGATGGGTTTCATGAGTCTATCCTTGAGGAGTCTCACACTTCACGGAATCCCATTCATCTAGGTGTCACCAAGATGTATCGGGATTTGAGTCAGCACTATTGGTGGATAAGGATGAAGAAAGGTATAGTAGAGTATGTGGCTCGGTGTTTGAGCTGTCAGTAGGTGAAATGCGAGCATCAGAGGTCGGGCGATTTGCTTCAGAGACTTGAGATTCCAAAGTGGAAGTGGGATTGTATTACCATGGATGTCATTGTTGGGCTCCCACATACTTTGAAAAAATTTGATGAAGTGTGGGTTATTGTGGATAAACTGACCAAGTCTGCACACTTCATTCAGGTTGTGCCTACGTATATCCGTGAGATTGTTTGTCTCCATAGTGTGCCAGTGTACATTAGCTCCAATCAAGGCATGCTCTTCACATTGTCTTTTTGGAGAGCTGTGCAGTGTGAGTTAAGCACACAAGTTGAGTTGAGTAGAACATTTCAAACCCCTGACAGACGGGCAGTTCAAGCGCACCATTCTGATCTTTGAGGATATGCTATGTGCCTGTGTTAGGGATTTCAGAGGTTCATGGGATCAATTTCTACTGATTGCAGAGTTCGCCTACAACAACATCTACCTATCGAGTATTTAGATGGCTCCTTAGAAGGACTTATTGTCACAGCCCAAATCGGAGGGCCGCGAAGGGCACCTTGTGCCTTACTCAACCGAGTACCAATGTAACGTATCTTTCTTATCACACCATCATGGGTAAAAAGGACAGAAGGGCCGTCATGAGATAACCAGAATAAAACCTAAATGAATACTCAACATATGACGATCCAGCATGATATAAAAACATACACATGTGACATAAGGGCCTATAAGGGCGACATGATCATTTGTACACTCAATACATAGGCCGACAAGGCCATACAAGTACCCATATACATGACATCTATCTACAAGCCCATAAGTGTACATAAAAGTCATAATGGTCGGGATAGGGCCCCGCCATACCAATCAATATATGCCAGAGCATACCAAATAGGCAACTCCGGAGAAAGTGGAGTGCACCAGCACCTTGCACTGAGCAGATAGCCTACTAGGAGGCCTGTCAACCTATCTATCAGGACTTACGGGCATGAAACGCAGTGTCCCCAGGCAAAAGGGACTTTAGTACTAATAGATTGTGAGTATGTAAGGCATGAAAATAAGTAAATACAAGACGTGAAAGAAACATGGAGTAAACGATTCAATTTGTTAGTCCGGATGGCTAAGTAATCCTGAAATCTTCATAGTGTCATGTATATGGGTATACATGTCATATCATGCATAGATATATGCAACATAATATCATCAAGCCTTTGAGGGCATCACATCATATCATCTCGGCCTCAGTGGGCGAAATCATAAATATATGCTAGTTGATCAGGTGGCAGGTGCATATATAACACCGTAACCTTTCCCCATAACACATATACATATAATATACGCGTATATAACACCATTTGTGAAAGTTGCATGTTTTCTCGTTTCGTTTATATCATATGGATCATTCCAAAAATAAAGAAGAGATAGCCTTAATATGACTTATCACAGTCTATCCAATGACCACGTTGAAATTATGTCATCGAACTTTAATCTACAACAACGATAATAGTGCTATCGTTAAGCTATGAAAGATGCAACTATCGTATAACGAACGACAAGCTTATTTATTATTAAAACAGGCAGTATCTCCCTTGTTTTCCTTTATTTCCCCAAGTCTATAAAAACAACAAGATTACATACGACCTTCAACTATATACTTTCAGCACCACAACACACAGAACAGCCCAACAACAAAATTCACCTTACACAACAATAAGTGCACAAATGTCACCATCAGACAATATGGACAACTTCTAGGTATTGTGTGGTTGCTTATTCTCCTATTTTAAACATAATCAACATACTAAAAATAGTTACTAGTATAACAACAATACGAAAATTATAACCAAGCCATTCCTCACGATTTCCAGCCATATGAAGCCATATACACAACTCCAAAATAGTCCAATAAGAGACACCAACTTCTTATACAACTTCAAGTCCTATCTTGTAATTCATCATCCAAATAACTTAACCAACGAATATATAAGCTTAAGCCCAAGAAATAGAGTGTTATACATACCTTAAATAATTAGAAAAAACTCGAACCAAAGATTCATTTAGCTTACAAGCACCCTTAATGGCATCATATCATCATAGAGACTCTTTTTCTTCACTTAGGCTAACTTTTGAGGATAGGTCTAGGTAAAACCACCTTGGATTAGACTTGGAAACTTGGAGAGCTGTTAGAGGGGTGTTGAGAGAATTTAGGAAATTATCTTGGTCGCAAATAGCCAAAAATAAGGCATCCAACCCCGTTACAATGCAAATATCTCTATACTCTGATGTCGTATCGACAAACGATTTAATGTGTAAGCACAATAGTGTAACATATTCACCTCAGGATTTGACTCAAAAGAACCGCACATTGTTTATAACCCTCTCACTTATTCTAACATAGAGGTCAATGGCATTGCCTTTCCTTCTTGAATCAAGTGCCCTCACACAACAATATAGAGTAGTTCCACACAATAAAATTTAAGAACAATTAGGAACTCATGATAGAAAGAATTTTCTCACTCTCAGAAACAACATTCATATGCCACAAAAGATGAACCATAAGATTGCCCGTAGTGTACTACTCTACTAATCGAGTTCATTCAGTCAAGGATCAAGTAGGACTTTAATTGATTGTAATGTAGGTTGCGGGATGGATAGGATACATTTTGATATAAGAGTGACTACACCTCCCTAAGGTCTTTAATACATGCACTCTAACATTCAAAACCCCACACTTATGTCAAACCAAAACTCTACCTTCACGTCAATATACATCAACTACCAAATTATTTAAGCACAATTACATCAAGAGTTACCACTTATCCATGAAAGTTGTTCGCAACAATACAACTATTCTTTCTTACTTTTTTCAATTCAAGTGGCTCTTACGTTTTCAAACAGTGCACCTTTCTCCTTATTTCATTAGTTCCACTCAAAAGCCAAACTAACCACCCCACACTTCAACTTTTACAAAGTTCATAACAATTTCAAGTGCTCACGAGATGTACAACGTTCAAATAGATGGTCAATTCAAACAGATGAGTAAAGCTTCCAATGTGGTTGCCAAAGAAACAGGATTACAGGATCAAACGGGTTAACTAAGATACATAACAATTAGGTGATTAAAAAAGCATATAACTGGCTCAACAAAGAAATGCCTATATCACTTCCAAGACTGAACAAAACTACAATTTCTCTTTGCAAACAAACGTGGCAAGTTCTAGACATCAAATGCAATGCATATAATAACACAAAACCTCACACACACATGGCACATAACTCACTCAAGATCGGATTATCATGATACTCTATTAAAAGCAGTTAAGTAAAGTTAAGCTCATACCATTTAAGGCACTTATACAAGAGTGAAAAACTGAGCCTAAGTGTCACAACTAAACCACTCAATATTCTCAAGGCATAATAAAGTCAAGAGATATTGATTTCATTTCAAATCACAGCAAAAGGTTTCCTACTTCTACAAAAACAAAACTAACTACACTGATTCAAATAAAACCCTTGGAAAGTAATTGCGGCACGAAGAAAAACCAAAGGCGAATTGATACACTACCTAACAAAAGATTTTTTGTGTCTTTTTATTTCATTTTTAATCCCTCAAGAAACCTGTCGAATGATATCCATCGTCGGGAAAAATAAAAAATTTTAAAATTTTCATGTTTTTTTCAATTTGTTTCTACTACTCAAACTAACAAAAGCAAAAACTATCAAACTAACTAAAGCAACAACTAAGACTAATATACATATAACATAAAAATATCCTCCACCCCACACTTTAAGTTGTGGCATGTGCCCATGGCACATAATTGAAAAGCATAAGGTAGAGGAAACTTCCCTGAATATCTAGTCGGGGTCTGAATCAAAGTCGGGATCAATTCCACATGCCCGAACTAGTGCACACATCCATGAAGACAACTTCTTTTCAGCTTCTTGGGGTACACCCCACACTAATCGTTTTCACTCAATGCAGCCTTCTCTTTCACACCCTTCACCTTCAACTCAACACTTGCAGTTGGCTTCTCCTTTTTCACCCCATTTTCTACATCCCTCTTGAACGTTATAGCCTCTCCCCACACTCTAAGCATGAGCTTTTTCTCATGTATATCTAATATTGTTGTACCTGTTGCTAATAATGGTCTTCCTAGGATGAGGGGTATCTCCTTGTTCTCCTCCATCTTCACCACTATAAAGTCTACGGGAAATAAAAACTTATCCACCCACACTAAGACATCTTCAACTATCCCTTCAGGTGTTATCTATTTTTGATCTGCCAGCTGCAATGATATTGGTGCAGATCTTATCTCTCCAATCTAATTCTCTAGTTTCCTATAAATTGAGAAAGGCATTAGATTCATTGAGGCACCAGAATCACACAAAGGTTTATCAAAGTTAAGAGTGCCTAAAGAGAAAGGTATAGTAAAACTCCCTGGATCTCTACACTTTTGTGTAAGTTTGTTTTGAAAGATTGCACTGCAATGCTCTGTGAGCTTGACTACTGATGTCCTTTCTATCTTCCTCTTCTTTGTAAGGATCGCCTTCAAGAACATCGCATAAGCTTGCATTTGTGAGAGAACTTTGGTGAATGGCAGGTTTACATTAACCTATCTCAGCATATCTAAAAATCCCTCAAACTACTTGTCCAACTTTTCTATATCGAGCTATTAAGGAAAAGGTAAAGCAGGAATGTGCTTGGTCTCTTCATTAGAGTCCTCCCTTCTTGAATTTTCCTCCTTAGTCTTTTTCTCTACTCCCTTCTTACCTTTCTTCTTCTTACCATCTTCAATTTCCAGCTCCTCCCCACTTTCTTTTTCAGGTATAACCTCTTTTTGGACTGGAGTGGGATCTTTCAATACTTGCGTAAGGTCACAACATTTACCGTTTCTTTGGGATTCTTTTCAGTATCAGCTGGCAGAGTACATGAGATTCTTTAAGACAATATATTTACAATTTGTCGCATTTGTCTCTACAAGTTACGCAAATCTGTTCCAAGTTCTTTAATAGCTTCAGCATGAGCATCTAATCCCTCATCTGTCTTGATAATGAAATACTTCATCAAATCATCTAACCCAGTCTAAATTGGTTGTTAAGACTAACACTGCAGCCTCTCTTGAAATCTGGAGTTATTTTGTTGCCATGCATTTGTTGTACCCCCAGGTGAGCTCCTTGAAAAATCGGGGTGTTTCTGACCCATTGTATTGAAATTATAATTACCCACAGCATTCACTTCCTCTATGGTAGCTTGACACTCATAGGTATAGTGTCCTCTTCGACATATATCACAGACTGTGTGAGCCTCGTTATGTATCGAGGCTAAGGTCAGATTCCTTATTTCATTTGCTGGCATCAAGTTGTACCTGCACAGATGTGTTAGTATCAACCTGGTGAACACCCGTTGATCTTCTTCTTTCAGCAAACTACGAGGGCCACTGATTTACATCTTCAGACAACTCATCTAGAATTGTGACTATCTCTTCTGGAGTCTTTTTTATTAATGGCCCTCCAGCAGCATTGCTAAATGTTCTACGTGAGGTCGTTGTCAATCCATCCCAAAGGTCAAAGGTCCTGGAGTTGCATCCAGAGTTCAACTCCACTATGTTCACACTTTCGCACAATCTCCTTAAACCTCTCCCAAGCTTCAAACGCGAGGATCTCATTCTCAGCTCTAAATCACAAGTAGATTACACATCATACCAATTGAAACCTTTCACTAATTCAATTTCTGCTAGCAAGGTCACAACACATGATGAACTCCCACACCGGCAGAGCATCTAATTCACAAATCGTAACCAACCACCCAAAAATCACATCAAAATCTACTGTAATGGGTAACCGAAAGTCATTCCTTATCTTATAGCTCTCAATAATAAATAAAAAAATGATAGACACGGGCTACCACTTTAGAATCTCCCAATAGGGGTAAACACATAACCAGAGTACAAAAATCACGAAACTCACCTATATATGAAGCAACATATGAGGACTCACCCCGATAAGCAAAATTGAAACAAAATATGAATGATGCTCCTCTATAACTAATCAAAACCATGCTTGTATGACATCATCCGCTGCAGTGGCCTCATCCTTACCGTAGAAAGTACATCAACGGACCGATCCCCCACTTTTGGGTGCCTTCTATCTGCCATACTTGCACTCTAAGCTGGCGGTGCAGTGATATCTCCACACCCGGAACCTGACCAATATGAGCCCGCTGCTCTAAGGTGCGGACGGCGGGAGTTTGAGCTCTTCCCCAGGTTTGTGAAGTAGCTGGTGCAGCCAGAATCAACCCCGCCTAAGCAAATGTACCAAACATGCTCAGGAACTGTGCTAAGGTTTCCAGAAGTCCGGGGCAACAACAGGCACCTCTGGTGCCTGTCCCACAATAAGAGTTACCGGCAACTCCTCAACTGCTGCTCTGACAGGTTCTCTAGCTAAAGCACGTGCCCCCCCTCGGCCTCTGCCCCTACCCCTGCCCCGACCTCTAGCAACACCGACTCTGGGGGCAGGGTCATCAGTAACTCTAGCTCCTGTCCTCACCATATGTGAGAGAATAGAATAACAAAAGCTCAAACTCCGAGTTGTCTCACCTGAGAAGAACCATATCCAATTCTAAGCTGGCTAGTGACGTTATTCTTCTTAACATACCGTAATCATATTCGGTAGCACTTAATACAGGTCCAATAATCTCATCTCATCCATTATAAGCTGCTCGACCGACATGCCACACCAGCACCACCTTGATCCACACTTAGTGCAACCCGTGCACCAAATAGGCAACAACGCGAATGTAACCAATAATGGAAAGAAAAACAAATAAGAGAACCGCCCTGCAAGCTAAACTACTACCACTACAAGGCGCAATTCTATGAACCCGTCACACAAAGGAGGACCAATATACATGAAATAAGAAAAAGGATCATATTCCAACCTACTCTAATGAGATGCATGACCCAATCTAAACACTGGTCTATATGGAATACCTCATGCCACAATTCTCTAAATTCAATAGCCATATGCGCAATAACAACAAACACGCGAAGTACATGACTATAACCATGGAGAAACAGATAGCACAATATATGATCCAATCCCAATCCACACTGAACAATGAGTGGAATAGGTCGTTGGAAGAATAGTACGCAATGATGTGTCAGGGTCGATTTCCTCAGGGAGCTAACAANTTACCCCTGCCCCGACCTCTAGCAACACCGACTCTGGGGGCAGGGTCATCAGTAACTCTAGCTCCTGTCCTCACCATATGTGAGAGAATAGAATAACAAAAGCTCAAACTCCGAGTTGTCTCACCTGAGAAGAACCATATCCGAATTCTAAGCTGGCTAGTGACGTTATTCTTCTTAACATACCGTAATCATATTCGGTAGCACTTAATACAGGTCCAATAATCTCATCTCATCCATTATAAGCTGCTCGACCGACATGCCACACCAGCACCACCTTGATCCACACTTAGTGCAACCCGTGCACCAAATAGGCAACAACGCGAATGTAACCAATAATGGAAAGAAAAACAAATAAGAGAACCGCCCTGCAAGCTAAACTACTACCACTACAAGGCGCAATTCTATGAACCCGTCACACAAAGGAGGACCAATATACATGAAATAAGAAAAAGGATCATATTCCAACCTACTCTAATGAGATGCATGACCCAATCTAAACACTGGTCTATATGGAATACCTCATGCCACAATTCTCTAAATTCAATAGCCATATGCGCAATAACAACAAACACGCGAAGTACATGACTATAACCATGGAGAAACAGATAGCACAATATATGATCCAATCCCAATCCACACTGAACAATGAGTGGAATAGGTCGTTGGAAGAATAGTACGCAATGATGTGTCAGGGTCGATTTCCTCAGGGAGCTAACAATGGGTGTTAGGGTCTATACTTGATGCGTGAAGACAAAACAACTTAAATACACTTCCAATCAAATTGGTTTTGCTAATTACTTCTATAAACTATACTATCAATGATCAACTAGAGAAATGAAACTAGAAATTGACTAATTGTTTTTGGTTGTTTTCAAATAGGTAAAAAGGCATAAGGATGTAACCTTCGCGTAGGTGTACTCTTAATTGGTTAATTATGTTAACACTTGTTTTAGTAATTAGAGTGTATCATAGAACTCAACTCTAAGTTACCTACTCAATACCTCCCGGTCATGGGGTAATTTTTCCCAATTTGGTTTTCTCAAGCTCAAATGGGTATCAAGCTAAATAGTTAATATGAGCTGAAGTCGGGTTTTCCCTGTTACACCTCATGTTTTTGTACATGGAAGTACGCCATAATTAAATTGATATAAGCTCGGAAATGAAATGTTACATTCCGCATTTTCGTACCTTAAGGTTTTGTCGTAAAGTTAATTGACGCAAGCTCGGGAATGAGATTATTTTGAGGTTACAAGTATTATGCTATTTCAAATAAGGGATAAGTAAATTTGGGAAGATGAGAGGGTAAGCAAATCGAAGAAAATGGGTTTCATCGAAATTTGTCATTTTGGGATAAAATACGGCCCGAGCTAAAATACTCGGTATTTATGGACTAGTACCACACAAGGTACCACATGGCCATGATAGTAAGATGTATAAAGTGTATTAAAAATAGGTAGAATTTTAAGTAATTTGAGATAATTCGTAATTATGCGGGTAATTGATTAATTACTGGGTAACGAGACATTACCTAATTACCTAATAAGTGGATAAAGATTGAAATTTTCCACCCCCACCCCACGTGGCAGCAATATTATATTCCAACTGTGACTCTTAAAGTCACATATTAAGGTGGCAAAACTTGGGAATATTTGTGGCCAAGTCATCTAACTATTGGGACCTACTAACTAACCCTTTTAAATGATTCATTTGAAATTAATAAGCTTCATTTTTTTGGATACAAAAAATGACGGATGAGACTCAAAGAAAGGTTTTATCTTTATGCATTATATGGATTATATGGAAGATAAGCCAAAGATTCTTTAAAGGAACTATGAATTCCCTATGTAGCTTGAAATACTTCAGTTTACAATGTCGGCTTTCTGTTACCGCGTAAAAAGCCTACATGCCATAAATATATTGTTGGATTCTACGGTTCAGGTCTCAATTGCATAAGGGGTCCGGGTATGTTAAGGCTATCCTTTCTTTCTTTTGGCATGATCTATAAATGACTATATTAATAGAAATACTAGAGATGTCTATATTCTTGATTCCCTATGTGAATTATTATTATATCTTATGTTCATGGGGCTCAGAAAAATATGTATTAGATAAAGTTTATCCGAAAGGCATGTTAATCATTATGGTATTCCGAGAAAATTGTATTAACGTATTTTTTATGCATTTCATGCATTTATACATGTACATTGACCCATCACCAGATGGAGTTATATACGCATATATATGTATATTATATTTAAATGGGATATAGGAAAAAGGTTACGACATTATATACGTACCAATACCTGATCAGCTGGTATACGTTGATGATTTTACCCAACGTGGCCGAGATGATATGATGGGATGCCCTCAGAGGCCTGATGATGTTATGAAACATGTACCTATGCACGACATGACATTCATATGCATATGCATTATACTATAATTATTTCATGATTTACAGAGTTATCCAGACTTACAGGTTGAGTCATTTACTCTATATTTCTTCCATGTCTATTATGTACTTATTTATTGCCTTACATACTCGGTACATTATTCGTACTAACATCCCTTTTACCTGGGGATGCTACGTTTAATGCCTGCATGTCCTGATAGAGAGGTCGAGAGTCTTCCAAGTAGGCTATCAGCTCAGCGAAAGATGTTAGTGCGCTCCATTTGCTCCGGAATTGCTTATGTGGTCGGTATGATTAGGACATGTACTGATTAGTACGGCGGGGCCCTATCCCTACATTTATAACATTTATATATTCTTAGAGGCTTGTAGACATATGTCGTGTACGTGAAAGATTGTACGGCCTTGTCGGCCTATGTTTTGAGTTTATAAATGGTCATGTTGGCCTATTAGGTTCGTATGTCATGTGTATATGATGATGTAATAAGAAAGTTACGTTACGTTAGTACTCAGTTGAGTAAGGTATCGGGTGCCCATCGCGGCCCATCGGTTTGGGTCATGACAAAAGTGGTATCAGAGCAGTTCTATCCTAGGGAGTCTACAAGCCGTGTCTAGTAGAGGCTTGTTTATGGGTGTGTTGTACACCACACTTATAAGCAGGAGGCCTCAAGGAATTTAGGATTGTCACTCTTTATTCCTACTCTAGATTGTGTGGTAGAGCTCAGTTGTAAGAACTCAATTTCCTAAACTCTATTTTACTTATAGTACGACGATACCTACATCTAGAAAGACGGTTGGTATGAGATATAGCTATGGATGAGTTGAGTCAGAGGAACTCAATTTTTGCATCATGCTTATGATGGATAAATATGAGGTATTCAGAAAATCATGTGTATACTAAGATGTGTAAGCTTCTTGATAAAGATCACTAAGGCAAGAATGCATATCCACTCTTACGGTAAAAAGGAATAAGGAGGAGACACAAGTTTCAGCAAGTAAAAGGAGCAAGGTGAAGAAGGGTACGAGGTTCCCAATTAATGAAGGTTAACAGTATTTACAATTCAGGCAGAGGAATATAAGCCCTTTGAGTTACCTTCAACAGTAACAGAGGCACGTACAATTGGCTACATCGATCTTAGTTATGCCCTATGGGAGCTAACAAATATGGTTTAAGAGAAGGACGAGATATCAGGATCCGGCTGGAGTTTGAGTGACCCAAAATGATGGATGGATTGTTTGCATTAGTTGACATTTCCAAAGGATATTGCAAATGTGCTAATAGATCTCCTTGTGAGAC
>AWOL01S0068886.1:13705-25167 GCA_000715115.1 Nicotiana otophora
GAAATGAGAAGAGAGTTAATGAAGCGTTATGAGTAAGATGTGATGCATGGATGACAATGGTAGATCAAAAAATGATAATATTACAGAGTCTATAGTCAGGTGAGGGGAGAGACAAGAGGTGTCAGGCCTTCAGACAACAAAAGAGTATAGGCCATAAAGTCATATCCTCACTTCGAAAAATAAGTTCGTGACTCCAACGCAACTACCGGAAGGAAATGTTAGAACCCAGAATAATAGAAATCAGTATGGGCTGGTGAGCAAGATAAACTAAACATGAATTAGGGACTGAGTGACTTGATAATAGTCAGCATCATGAGAATTTTAGATTTGTGTTACGGCGATAATAGAATGGTGATTCAGGAAGACATTTCCCTAAAGCAAGAAATATGAGCAAAGTTAAGCTTAAGGGATTGTATGTGCCAGTTGCACTAAGTGTCACCATCGCGAGTAAGAGAATTAGTTAACCTTGGTACAGAAGGATTGCCGCAAGGCGAGTAAGGGTCAATGATACTGTGAAATGACGCAAAAGATGAAGAGGCAAAATATCTATAGGTAGATCTTCGTGTCTTCAGCTCTTAGTACTTCCCTAAAGGGGGGAATATGGAGTGATGTGCCATTAGGTAGGAATTAAGTGGTTCCAGTGACTGTGGAATGGTAAAGGAAGAATGCGATAAAAATGAAAAAGGATGGTGATAAACTTATCCAAATCCTACAGATATGCTACGATTCCAGAATATTATGCAAACACGACGTCAAGGAAAGGAAGTAAGGGTCCTAGCCCAAGACGTTATTGATAGATAAGGAGTTAATGTGAGACGTAAGTTATGACAAAGTAAATAACCCAAGAAGGATTTTGCAGAATATTAATATGAGAATGGGCCAATGAGTAGTCAGTAATTGATCCAGGAAGAGCCTAGTTATGGCTAAACAGGAGGTTACAGACGAGTTAGCAGATCGTGCAAGATAAACATAGTAGAACCCAATATGGTGAATTCAGTCTCGCAGATATGACATCATGATCCTTGAGAAATATTAAGATAGGAGTTGGGGTAGTTAAAGGCACCATATGAGTGTTACTGAAGTAAAAGAGAAAGCCACTGGAAACACAGTCAAAATATTAACTTCAGAAGCAACCCTACAAGCACACGAGCATAAACTATGGATAATTATAGGCGATAAAGGACATCAATGAACGACTAGCTGAGAAAGTAAGGAAGGAAGCTTTAACCTAAGCTGAGTGACCTAAGGAGGAAATGGTCTTATAACAATAGTCTCACAACAACATTGTATGTACTCCATAAGAAAATGTCACCTACTGTGGCTAATGAAGGGGAAGTAAAATCAGAAGTGATATTCAAGATCATATGAGTTGTATGGAATTCCAACATGCATGGGCACGAAGAAAAGCTGAGTATGCATGCAAAAAAAGGGGGAAGAAAGACCAGGAAAAGTAACTGCTCACGTTTGAAGAAAGCTGAGATGGAACAAAAAGAATTATTCGATTCATGAACCAGAGTTAGTTACGTTATGAACGCACTTGAGAGTTTGGAGTTATATTCATGCAGCATATACAGCCGTAGAAGATTCCGGTATAAGTTAAAAGAAAGAATTGAGCCTAGGTCATAGACGAATGATTGAATTATTAATGGATTGTATCATGGATATTCCTCAGCGCCCATGAAAGGCTAAACGTAATAACTAATACCATGAACCACAGATCGGGAGGTAGCTTAAGCCTACATAAAGGCTGATCAGAAGAAGGAGGAAACTAAAGTGTTATATCAACGAAGCAAATCAAGAATCTGATTATTGGACTCAGAAAATTATAGAAATCGTGATTGAGAACACTATAGGATCACTCGTAATATCAGAGGTACCAAAGGGATAGTACAACAACATATTCTATAACGGCCCTATGATAAAGCTAGTAGTACCAGCCTCATAAGAAGTTAGTACGAAGCTTCAAGTTATGGACGTTAATTATGCCTATGTGGAAGGGAGGTCATGAAAGAGATAGAAGATACGATGCGAGATTTTAAGGTAAGTAAGTAAAGGTGAACAACGTACAAGATACTCAAAGGCAGAAGATCGTGAATAGTCCATGCTTCGAATAGAATGCTAGAAGCACTGGATTCAATATCCAAGAACGATAGCAGCACCGTCAGTGGCGTACCTTCCAGTCTATGGTTTCTATGTACCGAGAGATCTAGTCAAGAGAGTAAAGAAGAGTTGGAGACGATGTGATGTCTCTCTTAATTTTCCAGAATAACATAAGGGAATCAATGGTGCAAACAAGTTGAAGGAAGGTTGTGAATAGTATAAATAGATACGTAGAGGACGTAAGCTAAAGTATAGTAAAGTGACAAGGTTTTTATGACAGGAGTAAGGATGAGAAAGGTGGAGTAAGAAGGTGACTAGAGTGGGTCATTTCTCAGGATTAAGCCCATGAAAACATGAGTGTTGATGGGCTCTCTAAGTTATAGAAGGCTCAGTATAGCCTGAATAAACCCAAAGGAGTCTAATACTAGTAGCATTTAGAAGAGATGGAATGCTGCCCTGGTAGTGAAATGAAGGTGTAATTGTAACAGATAAAAGATAATGGTTGGGCCTTCGACTGAATAATGATTTGAAGAATGAAAAAAGGCAGAAGGAGAAAAGACTTCTTGAACGTGACGAGATCGGAATACCCCCATAAGGCGAATCACATCGAGACACTATGAAATACGATTACGAAAATCACTTCAAATATTCCTCAATGCAACGTAAGCCCTAGTGGCAAGGTTTTACGTAAGAAGTTTCAAATTATCAGTGGTATATTATAGATCAATATTGAGGCAAATCATAATGGTTGGAAAAAAGTCACAAAGTATAAGATGAGAATAGGTCGTCATTCTTCAGATAAACAGTAACGAGGAAGCATTAAAGGACTTAGATTTATACATATGGGATAAGCAATAAGAGTAAGATGGAATTTGGTAGAAGACCTCCGCAATGATAAATCGAAGTAAGAATTATGGTATAGTATGGCTTAAAGCTAATGACACCCAGAGGGACAACTTGACATAATTTTGTATATGTTCACAAAGTGAAGCCTAGAGATTGGCTAAAAGCTGGAGGAAAGAGAAAAGAAGAGTCGCATAGGCGCACATACAAAGTTAGAGTCATAAAGGCTGCATGATAGAAGGTAGAAATAGTTATGTGATTAGAAGGATTCCGACTACAAGTCGTGGTGTGAGAAGGAGGCTTAAAGGGGTGAGTGCCCTGGCCTTTGGGATTCATTCACAGAATAGTCGCCTAGATGGCAAGAGGAGTACTAAACTATTCGCAAGCGCTATGGGTTATGAGAATGATAAGCGCATCAGTCAACATTGGAGGACGAATGTTCCAAATATGGGAATGATGTTACACCCCATATTTTTGTACATGGAAGTACGCCATAAGTACATTGATATAAGCTCGGGAATGAGATGTTACATTCCACATTTTCGTACGTTAAGGTTTCGTCGTAAAGATAATCAACACAAGCTCGGGAATGAGATTATTTTGAGGTTACAAGTATTATGCTATTTCAAACAAGGGATAAGTAAATTCGTGAAGGTGAGAGGGTAAGCAAATCGAAGAAAATGAGTTTCGTCAAAATTTGTGATTTTGGGATAAAATACGGCCCGAGCTAAAATACATGGTATTTATGGACTAGTACCATAGAAGGTACCACATGGCCATGATAGTAAGATGTATAAAGTGTATTAAAAATAAGTAGAATTTTAAGTAGTTTAAGATAGTTCTTAATTATGCGGGTAATTGGTTAATTACCGGGTAACGAGACATTACCTAATTACTTAATAAGGGGATAATGATTGAAATTTTCCACCCCACCCCCACGTGGAAGCAAGATTAGGTTAGCATTGTGACTCTTAAAGTCACATATCAAGGTGGCAAAACTTGGGAAGATTTGTGGCCAATGCATCTAACTAGTGGGACCTACTAACTAACCCTTTTAAAGGATTCATTTGAAATTGCTAAGATTCATTTTTTGGATACAAAAAATGACAAATGAGACTCAAAAAAAGGTTTTATATTGATGCATTATATGGGTTATATGGAAGATAAGCCAAAGATTCTTTGAAGGAACTAGGAATTCCCTATGTAGCTTGAAATACTTCAGTTTACAATGTCAGCTTTCTGTTACATCGTAAAAACCCTACATGCCATAAATATATTGTTGGATTTTGCGGCTCAGGGATCTATTGCTTAAGGGGTCTAGGTATTTTAAGTCTATCCCTTCTTTATTTTGGCATGATCTATACGACACAAACGAAACGAGCAAATGCACATATTCCATAAATGACTCTATTCATAGAAATACTAGAGATGTCTATATTCTTGATTCCCCGTGTGAATTATTATTATATCTTTTGTTCATGCGTATCGGAAATATATGTATTTGATAAAGTTTATCCCGAAGGCATATTGATTTTTATGGTATTCCAATAAAATCTTATTAACGTATTTCTTATGCATTTCATGCATCTATACATGTACATTGACCCATGACCAGATGGCATTATATACGCGTATATATGTATATTATATTTAAATGGGATATGGGAAAAAGGTTACGGCATTATATACGCACCACCACTTTATCAGCTGGTATACGTTGATGATTTTGCCCAAAGTGGCCGAGATGATATGATGGGATGCCCTCAAAGGCCTAATGATGTTATGAAACATGTACCTATGCACAACATGACATTCATACGCATATGCATGACACTATAATTATTTCATGATTTACAGGTTAGGTCATTTACTCTATATTTATTCCATGTCTATTGTGTACTTATTTATGTGCCTTACATACTCGGTACATTATTCGTACTGACGTCCCTTTTGCCTGGGGACGTTGTGTTTCATGCCCGCAGGTCCTGATAGACAGGTCGAGAGTCATCCAAGTAGGCTATCAGCTCAGTGGAAGGTGTTAGTGCTCTCCATTTGCTACAGAGTTGCTTATGTGGTCAGTATGATTAGGAAATGTACTGATTAGTATGGCGGGCCCCTGTCCCGACCTTTATAATATTTATGTACTCTTAGAGGTATATAGACATTTGTCGTGTACGTGAAAGATGGTACGGCCTTGTCGGCCTATATTTTGAGTTTATAAATAATCATGTTGGCCTATTAGGCTCGTATGTCATGTGTATATGATGATATAATAAGAAAGATACGTTACGTTGGTACTCGGTTGAGTAAGGTAATGAGTGCCCATCGCGGTCCATCGGTTCGGGTTGTGACATTCCATATCTATAATTCAAACCCTTTAGTTTGGCTAGTCAAATCCTTAATTGGCCCAATTTCTTGTTAGCCATATTTTCCTAGACTGGGTCCCTCTTTCTCAAGTAAAGAGCAAGTCAAAAAGGCATTAATCAATGTTTGCAACCATTACATGTAAAACTAAAGCATGAACAAGGCTAAATAACAAACAAGCAATCATCAACAAGGGTTAAATTAAATACCCATAAGGTTTACACACTAAGGTTGGGTTACAACCCTAGTAAGAATCGAACTACTCATAGTAGAAAATGAAGATAACAAAGAAGAAACACTAATTAAAGTTATAATATAAAATGGAAATGATAAACTATGATGTTGTTGTCCAAAAATTATCACAAATTACCCAAAGTGGTAAACTACAATGACTACAACTAGGAAAACATCAAACCATGACCTTAAAAAGTGATTCCCGTCAAAACAATGCCCTTCAGGAGGTTCTGCTGCCACATAATTCCATGTGCAGTCTGCACAATTCCATGTGCGGTCCGCATATTGCTTGAGTCTGCAGGTTGAGAGATTCTACAGTCGCACAATTTGATCTATGGCTGCACTTCAGCCTCTTCGGCCGCACAAATCATGTGTGGTCCGCACTTTTGGCAAGGATTCATTCCTGGTCTTCCGCGCACTCTATGAAATTTTTGAATTACTCTCAGTGCAACCATATTCTGCGGCCGCACTTATCTTCAATCACTTCTAGGATTTTACATAAGATCTGCGGCTGCAGAGATAATTCTGCGATCCGCACTTCTGGTCTGTTGCGCCCCTTCTTTCCTTGTGAGCCAGAACACTCCTTTTTGAGTTGGATTTCTTTATTAGAGTCCAAATCTCCAACATTCCTGGAATTTGCACACTTCGATTAGTTTTGGGAACATAAATCAACACTATCAGGCTAAAACTAAACCAAGAAGTTACTAAAAAGTTGTCAAAATTCACACTTATCAACCTCCCCAAACTTAAGTCTTTGCTTGTCCTCTAGCAAATAGATTAGTTCCCACCTCCTCAGAGTGAAAGGTCATTTCAGTGATTCAATGGTAAGCAATTCATACTCAGTTGGGACCGGTAATTACACACAACACTCATGCATTGTCAACAAGTTGACCATTCACATATCATGCACCTATAGTTCTAGTGTGACATTTGAGCTTCAAGAATTGACTTTACTCATCGAGGACTCTTGTTCTATTATGTAGATCATGGTGGAATCCAAACATTTCTTCCTCAACCTTCCATTTGCCAAGTTCACTATAAAGGTTAGCACTCAATCTTTAGATCAATGTAAGGTTTACTCTTCTCTCACAACAGAATGTCACAAGTGCGGCTTAAAGTACCATAGGCTTGCCCCTGGTGTACATCACCACTAATGTAAGCTTACTCGGTTCAAAATAATGTAGGACTTATTTCGGGTTGTAATGAAGGATTTTGGATTCGGGTAGGATACCATATGGTTAAGTGGTTACACCTTTCCTTAAGCACTCCATATTTTCATTTCTTGGCTCTCAATTACCGATTCTTATAGGCATTCTCTTTTTCTTGGGGGCTAGAGAGACTTGACATCACTCTTTCTTGAGCATTTCATTCTTTTTCTCCACCTCCGTGGATGTACCATCTCCAGCTCTATTATCTTTCGTGCATTTTCTCTTTTTATTTTTATTTTTTTTGTTCTTTCTCCTTTCTTGCCTTCTCTTTTCATAGAAATCATTTGTTTTGTCTTTTTGGTGCCTTGTTACCTTTTTCAAATTCCTCAACTCTCGCTCATTATGCCTTAGGCCACTTATTTTACAAAAGTGTTAAGGAAGGTTATCAAATGAGAAAGGCTAGAAGCTCAAAGGGGGTTGACTAGGGATAACAACATTGGTTGGCAATAGAAGCTCAAACGGACCAAGGAAAGCCTACAATCATTTCCCAAACCAAGAAAACTCAGGATTTCGCCTTGAGGCACATTCGGGAAACGTTCCAGATCATTCGCATGGGTACCTGGACTAGCAAAGAAAGATCACCTCACCCCTCACTTAACTAAACCTTAAAAG
The DNA here is from genome assembly GCA_000715115.1 of Nicotiana otophora. Taxonomy (NCBI): domain Eukaryota; kingdom Viridiplantae; phylum Streptophyta; class Magnoliopsida; order Solanales; family Solanaceae; genus Nicotiana; species Nicotiana otophora. The sequence goes on from AWOL01S0068886.1 coordinate 21,067, forward strand.
AGGTTAGTGTCGAGAGACTAAAACAACCACAATCAAGTTAAACATCACTATGGCCCAATAAACCACTCAATGATTACCAAAGCGAACTCAAGAGTCTCAAAGTCACTAACTAGAGCTATTTTTTTTCAAAACCCTTGTTTCAAACCATAAGCACATAGTTAAGTGTGTTGGTACCAAATGAAGCATGAATCACTCTTTTTACGAGAATGACTTGATTAGGCCTTTTATTGTTACTATTATTATTACCTAAACATATATAAACTGACTCACTCCTTTAAGAAGGTTGTCACGCCATCCTTCCTCGGGACGAGTCACCCAGTTCACAAAAATGCTACATTTGGAAAGAATCGTGGCATTAAGAAAACCAAAGCCTTATTATTTACAAAAACAAAAGCAAAATGCTACTAACAAAACAAGAACTAAAGTGGAAAATTAAAGAAGCTAATGAACAATAACTACTAAAGATAGATAAACTACAAATAAGAAAAGGAACATAATCATCAAGTTATTACAGTCCAAATGCATCCAAAATGTGTCATATGTCAAATCAAATAAACTCCACCCCCCCCCCAATAAAAGTAAGCATTGTCCCTAATACTTAAAAATATAAGAGTGAAAAGAGAGAGGCCGAAGAAAACTCCGTATGGATCTTTGGACATCTCAGTGTCCCCAGCAACATCATATCCCATTAGGTCAACAAACTTATCATCATCATCAGATCTAGGAGTGGTGGGTGTGTAAAACACCACACGCACTGCCTCACCAGTGTCGGCAACAAGGCATGGCTCATCAGACTGGCCAGCTAGTGCAACCTGTGTAGATGGTGCGTATGGATCTGGGACAGACTGGTCTGGGTCAAGTAACATATCAAAGGGTAGATTCACAACAGTCACAAGTCTGATCACCTCCTTCCTGAGCTTTTCAACTGATCTCTTGCTTGCTTGGGACTTCCTCATCTTCTTCACTGCTTTGGCCAACTCCTCAATAACCGACTCGTGTTGTACCATAGTGTCCATGGTCATCTTCTGGTTGTCCAGAATCTTCTTCAATTTCTCATCAAGATCATAGGAGACATGTGGTGCCTATATAGATGACTACACTGCAATAATACTATATATGTCATAAAACTTTGAAGTAGTCGTCTGCATCCAGTTGTTGAGACTCGCCAATGTATAGAAGACTCGTAGAGCGGATAATAGAACTGTAAGCATGGGCACTGGCCTCAGCATTGTAGCAGGGGCTGCCCTAGGGGTTGTGGTGGCAATGGCATAGTAGTAGAACTAAAAGAGGGCTCAACAAAGGTAGATGGAATGTCAGTTGTCTCGGTGACTACCACTCTCGGCTCGTCAGAGTGGCATGTGGTGGTAGAAGGCTGAGCTCTCTTCTCTGGTTTTGTCGCATCCATCAACAAATACCAGTAAAATGGCTTATTCGGCTTCACCTTGGTGTCATATGATCTTGGATCTAACTTTATGTCAGTGAGGTACTTTGTGATAGTGTTAGGATAAGGGTAAGCCGTGTTGGTATGTTGTGCTACCAATGAAATGTTGGCCGACATCAAGTCACCCACATTAATTGGGTAACTAGCCATGATAGATGCCACAAGAGCATCACGAGGAAGAGGAAGATGATTCTTATTCTGGCACGGATCTAGACTACTAGAAACAAAGGTCTCCCATCCCTTCATCTAAAACCTCAATGTGTTCTGCTAAATGGGAACCCCAACAGTGATCCATGGTGGTGGTGGCCCTGGTGGTGTTAAGATCTCTGCTAGCCAAGGTCGGGCATCTTATTTCATTGCACACTTCTGTAGGTACTCCCTTAGCTCCATGTCCTCAAACCCCAAGTAGGCATTTAGCGTGTGCTGATCAAACCTCATCTTGAGGTTGCATACTTTAGTCCCCTTCGTCCCATTCTTGATGCGAGAAACATTTGCCTAGAACTATCAGTCGAGGTACTCCTTGGAATCTTCAAAACTCTCAGTAAACCACATCTAGCCCTTTCTTGCTATGAACTTCCTCAATACTATCGGGTTGTATTTTTCCAAATCCTTCAAGGGAAACTGCTACTCAAGTGTCAAGGATCATACTAGCCACCACATATGGATGTCAGTAAAGGCTACCAAGCAAACGGACCTAACCTCCCATATCTCCTTTTTGTTCAATCTCTCCACACTCGTGGTTATACAGTTTGTGCATTTGTGTCTGGGGCAGCTGCTGGATCAAAGTTCTGGCTAGCACTTTCTGACCCCGCGAGAGTGTTGTGAGATGAGGAGGCCTCATCTATGAGCTGAAATATCCCCTATGGCCTAGACTATATTGGTGTCTACTCCTCCTGAATATAGGCTAAGTTTCCCTCCGAAGCTTCCCTAGACTGGACATAGGAACAAGACTCGGAGAGGTCTGCACCTCTCTGTCTACCTATTGTGGCCATCTTCCTAATGGTTTTGGGCTGGCCAATGGGCAAGGTACCTCTACCTCGACCCCTATAAGATTCACCTTTTGATTTTGTAGTTTCACCGCCGCGATGCGATCAAACCATTGCCTGTATCAAATCAAAGAAAATTGTTAGTTGCAAATCATCATTCAACATATGCAAGACTTATGTATGCAAGGGAGAACATTGTGGAGACAATAAAATTACGTAAAAAATAACAGGCTGCTGGAAGTGGGATCTGCAGTACGAAGATTTTTTATGTGCGGCCGCAGACAGGAAGTGCAGACCACACAATTACTAGTGCGGCCACACATTTATCAAAAAACATCAAAGGCCCAGAAGCCCCTCACTGACGATAGTGCAGAGGCAGTTTTGCGGCCGCAGAATACATCTGCAGTACGCACATTTTTGAGTGTGACCCCTTTAAGATTTATGCAGTCCGCACAATTAAAATGCAGCCGTAGATGCACTTGCTTCACCAGGTTTCCCAAAACACCTAAACTGTGGAAGAAACAAATTCAAGTGCGGCCGTAGATTTTAAAAATTATGCACATGAACTTTTTTTTCTACTTTGATTTTGCAATTACTTGTACACATAGACATGGAAACATGGTATAAACATTAAATCTCACTAACCCAACCCATTATAGCATGTATTATCAACTACCTAATTCAGATCTACCCCATATGGGCACATGGATGAACTCTAATAATAGAAGGCCTGAAAAGGAATTAAAATTTTAAATATTAAACTAACACAAAAAATTAACATGAAATGAATCATACCAGATAGAGTGAGTGCACTGGGTGTATAAGCACAGGTGGGTGTGTGGGGGAACAGTGAAATTTACTCAAGAAACTTGCAAAGTAACAACGATATTGAGAAAAGGGAAAAGTGTAAAATAAACTCAAGATTTCTACTTATAGTAATAATCTTAAGAGGGAAAAAGTGTCAAGTGCGGCCGCATATTTTCATGTGTAGTCCGCACTCTATCACATGGGTCAGCATTCTCTGATCTTAATGTGTGGCCGCAAAGAGTATTCTCTGATCTCAAACTTTTGGGGGATCATTATTATTATTCAAGTCTAATACACCAAAAGGTGTCACACCAACAATTTCAAACGGACCACTCCACTTGGATTTTAGATTCCCGGGAAACATTCTCAACCTTGAGTTAAACAACTATACTAGACTGCCCACCTTGAACTCTTTGTTCCAAATGTATTTGTCATGAAGATATTTCATCTTTTCTTTGTAAAAGGATGAACTCGCATATGCATGGTACAGAAACTCATCCAATTCATTCAAATGTGCACCCCTCAAGTTAGGGGCTACATCACAATCAATATTAAAGTTCTTTAGAGCTCACACTACCTTGTGCTCTAGTTCCACCAGAAGAGGACAAGCTTTGTCNCTTATAGTAATAATCTTAAGAGGGAAAAAGTGTCAAGTGCGGCCGCATATTTTCATGTGTAGTCCGCACTCTATCACATGGGTCAGCATTCTCTGATCTTAATGTGTGGCCGCAAAGAGTATTCTCTGATCTCAAACTTTTGGGGGATCATTATTATTATTCAAGTCTAATACACCAAAAGGTGTCACACCAACAATTTCAAACGGACCACTCCACTTGGATTTTAGATTCCCGGGAAACATTCTCAACC
>AWOL01S0068888.1:13313-34201 GCA_000715115.1 Nicotiana otophora
TATGCCCATATGTCAACATGTGTGAGAAGCCATATATTATGTGATATTGTACAGCATGAGGAAAATACATCTCTATGCATGTATGTCATGTGTGCATGTCAATGTAATGTATCTTAGAGATGAACTCATGCACTCACACTCTCATATTACTCAGTCTCACACTTTCCAGTCATCATGATCAATCACTCAGTTCTGTATATGACCAATACGGGCCAGGGAAGATCCATCCTGGAATATATACATCAACTGACCATCAGTCACTCAGTACTGAGTAGGGCCAATCCAGCCCGTGGTGAAGATCCATCCCCAGGTATAAATGCTTCGAAAAACATCCATGTTAAGGGAAGATCCATCTCGCAATATAAATCAACCACGCTCACTGGGGTGTGTGTAGACTCATGAGGGGCTCCTACAACCCAAGGGCTATCATAAATCAGTAAAAACTCGATGTGGCATGTAGTCTGATCCCATAAATGTAATCAATATAACATGCTGCGGTGTGTAGCCCAATCCCATAATATCACTCACACTCAATCCCTCGGCCTCACTCAGTCGTCAATCTCTCCAGTCTCTCAGGCTCACAATGCTATGAAACTAGCCCAAAATGATTATATGATGTGTCAATAAATGGTAACAGAGACTGAGATATGATATGCATATTAATACGTATGACTGAGTATGTAATGTAATGAAAGCAGATAAATCAACAGCAGAAATGACCTCAGTGGGTCTCAACAAGATAAGCACGTAGCCTAGACATAGTTTCTAACATGGGTCACAACACAATAGCCCAAGTACGTAGAAATGTAATGGTTATAGATAAGATCAGGTAACTACACAGTACTGCAGGAATAACGGAGTCACAATTCACACGGCACACGCCCACATACCTACACGCCCGTCACCTAGCATGTGTGTCACCTCAACACCTATCACATAACACGTAATTCGGGGTTTCATACCCTCAGCACCAAGTTTAGAAGTGTTACTTACCTCTAACAAGACAATTACAATACTAAGCAAGCTAAGTGATGCTCCAAAAATTCCATCTCGTGCGTATCGACCTCTGAATAGCTCAAAACTAGCCAAAAGCAACTCCAATACATCAAATAATGCCAAAGGAAACAAACCCATCGATAAATGTTGAATCTTTAATCAAAACCCCAAAATAGGCCAAAACGTCCAACCCGGGCCTGCACCTCAGAATCCGAAAAGGCTCAAAAAATCCGACAACCCATTCAATCAAGAGTCTAACCATACTAGTTTCACTCAAATCCGACTCCAAGTCGATATTCAAAACTCAAACATTCGCATTATGAAACTTTAGGCTAAAACCCTCAATCAAATGCCGAAAAAGAATATAGATTCATGATATAAAATACAAAATGAGTAGATAACACTTACCCCAGTCCACATGGTGAAAATTGCTTCAAGAATCGCCTCAATCTGAGCTCCATAGCTCCAAACATGCAAAAATGGTCGAATCATCCGATGCATTATGCGACCGCAGAACAGGTATGCGGGCCGCATATTCACCGCAGACCTATTCACACCAGTCATAGAATATCATACGGAGCTACTCGTTCCCCCAAACAATGAGCAAAGTGCAAATGCTCAAAACTATCGGTCAGGTCGTTAAATCCTCCCCCACTTAAACTTACATTCTTCCTCGAACGTGCCCAGAGTTGTTCTTAAGCCCTCATGTATTACAAGATTGCTAGTTTGACTTTAGCCCGTAAACCTTAGAATCCAATTTCCAATATCCGGATTTCTTATAAGACCTGCATCTCGCATCTACACACTAACAAGTTGCATCAAGCCATAACCATAAACTAAGATATAATCGCATGATATACCGCATAACTCAAATAATCATAGCACATTTATAAGCTTCCAAGATACATACTTTTTCATAGTTTAATGTGGAACGTGTGATCCTATTACAAGATTGCTAGTTTGACTTTCCCCACCCCAAAATACCACCCACGCTATGTCTATGGAGCCTCTATTAGATACACAAGAGTATAATGATAGTGCCAGCAACAAGGCTCCGGCTATACCTCAAAAGATGGTGATAAAAGGAACAAAAGATACATGATCCCAAGTGAAGTGGGGCTCACCAAATCAGATGGGAAAAGAGTGTAGTGCTATTGCAGATCAGTGCCGCCTGCTGTGGAACCACCTGCATCCAGTAAGGATGCAGCGCCCCCGGCAAATGGGACGTTAGTACTGTCGGATAGTAATAGTATATATGACTAAACACTCTCTCAAAGAAACGAGCAGTAATGCAAGTAAGGACAGTGTATTATTTCTCTTGGCACATTGGCCGTGTTTCATATTTCACATTTCGCATTATGTGATTCGTATTTCATGCACACCTTTTTACTTTCAACCATCATCATGGACTTTCCAATAACAAGGCATTTCTATTCAAGACATTTAAGCATACATTTGACCAAATAGGAGTCTTTGGCACATCACGACTTCATACACAATCTTTCATTTCAAACACAACTTGAAGTCGAGGCATTTAGATATGCAACCTATACTTTGAACAAAATCTCAAATAGTAGTACAACATAACAAGAGAATTTGAATTACATATTGATCACGGATGTCTGTTGACACCAGCTTATTCGGGTAATCGATTCACAATGAGCAACTCGGGACTTACATGGAAATTGTGGGGTTCAATTTTTAAGAGAAGAGTTTATCCAACATACCTCACTTGAGATTCCTTAACTCTAAAATGTTCCGAAAATCTTAGAAACTTCAATCTATTTTAGAAAAGTAACAAATTGAATTAGGAAGATGATCATGGTTCTAGCGCATTTGAGCATTTTAGAAAGCACTACTTGTACATTAAGGTTTCAAGGTCCTTTTATGGAGAATTCCTTCATCCCACAACCCCTTCTTTACTATTGTAGCTCAACAATCTCCCTACATCCCATGATCAACCATGTATGCAAAATAAGCCACTCCCATACCCATGAATATCTTACTAATTGCCCATTTATAGTTAAATTTTGAAATTAAGAGATATGGTGTAGAAGCTTACCTCTAAGATGAAGATCTAATGTGCTTCCCTTATTAAGTCTTCCAAGATTTTGAGTAAGAATTGGGGAATAATTGATTGAGGAACTCTCTCCCTCTCTAGAGCCTTTTCTCTCAGTCTAAATATCAAGTTCTCCCTTCACAAGGTCTTCGGAACCCCGTCTGAAACTGACCCGAGGCCCTCGGGACCTTTACTAAATATACCAACACGTGTTAAACTACAATACGAACTTAGTCGAGGCCTCAAACCACATCAAAAAATGTCAAAATTATAAATCGTGCCTCGAATCGGATTATGAGTTTATGAATTTTCCAAATGGTATAATTTGCACCGAAACATATTAAATGAATCCGGAATGACTTCAAATTTTGCACATGAGTCATATATGACATAATGGACCTGTTTCAATTTCTAGAATCGAAATCCGACCCCGTTATCAACAACATCAACCCTCGGCCAACTTATAACTATTTTAAAACTTCAACTTTTCCAATCTTCACCATAATGAGCCAACTTGTTCTACGGACTTCCAAATCCAAATCCGGACATACACCTAAGTCTGAAATCACCATAAAAATCCATTGAAATCATACAAATTCCATTCCGGAGTCGTTTGCACAAACATCAAACTCCGGTCAACTCTTTTCTTTTAAGTTTCTTAAATGAGAATTGTTCTTCCAATTTAATCTCGAATCATCCGAAAACCAAACTCGGCCGCACACGTATTTCATAATACAAATTTCAAAGTTTCTCGGGACCCTGAACTTTTGAACGGGATATTAATTCTCAAAATGACAAGTTGGGTCGTTACATTCATGGACTTTCCAACAACAAGGCATTTGTATTCAACACATTAGAGCATACATTTGAGAAATTAGGAGTCTTAAGCACATCACGATTTCTTACCCAATCTTTCATTAGATTTCATTTGAAACACAACTTGAAGTCAAGGCATTTAGATATGCAACCCATACTTTGAACATATTCTCAAATAGTAGTACAACATAACAAGAGCATTTGAATTACATATTGATCACGGATGTCTATTGACACCAGCTTATTCGGCTAATCGATTCACAATGAGCAACTCGGGACTTACATGGATATTGTGGGGTTCAATTTTTAAAGAAGAGTTTAGCCAACATAACTCACTTATGCTTCCTTAACTCTAAAATGTTCCGGAAATCTTAGCAACTTCAATCTATTTTAGAAAAGAAACAAATTGAATTAGGAAGATGATCATGGTTCTAGTTCATTTGAGCATTTTATCAAGCATTAGGTGTACATTAAGGTTTCAAGGTCCTTTTATGGAGAATTCCTTCATCCCACAACCCCTTCTTTAATATGGTAGCTCAACGATCTCCCTACATACCATGATCAATCATGTATGCAAAATAAGCCACTCCCATACCCATAAAGTATCTTACTAATTGATCATTTATAGTTAAATTTCGAAATTAAGAGATAGGGTGTGGAATCTTACCTCTAGGATAAAGACCTAGTTTTCTTCCCTTGTTAATGCTTCCAAGATTTTGAGTAAGAATTGGGGCATAATTGATTGTAGAACTCTCTCCCTCTCTAGAGCCTTTTCTCTCACTCAAAATATCAAGTTCTCCCTTCAAAAATGGTCCATAGAGTCTAAATAACGAAATGGGGTCGGGTTATAAAAACTCAAAACTGAAGCTCCGAAATGGGATCTACAGTCACATATATGACCGCATAATGCTTTTGCGGTCCGCGCAATGGGCTGCAAAATGGCCTTCCGGAACTAGTCTGGTCTGCCCTACTCTATGGCCGTTATGCGGTCCCCAGACCTGTTCTACGGTTGCATAATGCGCCGCAAAACCTCCATCCACATAATTTCCATGCCGGTTCTATGATCAGTGTGCAGCCAGCGAAATAGTTTTGCGGTCACATAATGGGCCGCGAAATGACATCAAAAAATGGCCCAAATGACTGCCTCACTCTGTGGCCCGCATAGTGATTCTGCGGCCGCATAATGGGCCACAGAAATGCCCTATTATGCAAAACATTTTCCTTTAACTTCCCAACCATGAGGTCAACCGTGAGATGCACTGAACCGCAATGAATTCTCGAACCTTCATTCCTTCAACGGTTGGAGAAACCGTGTCTAACGCTTTGAGCAACCGTATCCAAAGGTTGGAGCAAACACTAGAATTTCCCGCAACTTCAATAAAGCTCAAATCGATTTGAACCCCGTACAAAACTCACCCGAGGTCCTCAGGACCTTTACTAAATATACAAGCACCTCTTAAACCACAATACGAACTTTTCGAGGCCTCAAACCACGTCAAAAAATGTCGAAATTATAAATCGCACCTCGAATCGAATTATGAGTTTATGAATTTTAAAATTTCTTTAATTTACGCCGAAACATATCAAATCAATTCGGAATGACTTCAAATTTTGCACACGAGTCATATATGATGACCAATTTCAATTCCTAAAATCGAAATCTGACCCCGTTATCAACAAAATCAGCCTTCGGCCAACTTATAACTATTTTAAAACTTCAACTTTTCCAATTTTTAGCCGAATTGTCCTACGGACTTCCGAATCAAAATCCGGATATACGCCTAAGTTTGAAATCACCATACGAAACCATTGTAATCATAAAAATTCCATTCCAGAGTCGTTTGCACAAACGTCAAATTCTGACCAACTCTTTTCTTTTAAGCTTCTTAAATTAGAATTGTTCTTCCAATTTAATCTTGAATCATTCGAAAACAAAACTCGGCCGCACATGCATGTCATAATACATATTTCAAAGATTCTCGGGACCCTAAACTTTTTAATGGTACATTAATTCTCAAAACGACAAGTTGGGTCATTACATTTGTCTCACTCATTGTTGAGTTATTCTTATTTTAAGTCATTATTACTTATTATGTCATTCATTGTTGAGCTTATCCTTCTATATCATTGTGTTATTGTAATTCTTGTGTTGACTTAACTACCGTACTCATGTGTTATTGTTGTTGTCATTGTACTCAGTTGTTGTTGAGTCGTGGGCTTTGTGTGGTTGTGGTATTGGGATTGTTGGTAAGGAAATGTTGTGGCATATGGGCACATGTGGTGCGAGTTGTTATATTGTGTTGTTATATTTTTGGTACATGTGGGATTGTTTAAAGGATTGTCAGGGTGTTTGCACATGAGTTGTTCGTGCTATTGTTATTATTGATATTTGCACATGAGGTGTTACAAGGCGGGCTATATATGTTTGGTTTGCATATGTGGCAATACAAGGCGAGATAATTATTATGCGCATGTGGCGAGATAAGGCGGGCATTTATTTTATTGTTGCGCACGTGTCGAGACAAGGGGGCTATATCGAGGATGATTTGTGATGGCCGGGGGGCATTGTCATTCATAATATTTGTGTGATGGTGTGACTATCTTGTGTGAGTCATGCATATCAAGGGATTTAACTGTGTTGTTTCCAATGTGCTATTCGGTGTCTCTAATCTTACTTTTTGACTCGAGCTATGATAGTCCCCTTGACAACCATACACCGTAATCTGTCACCTATATCAATCCAGAAGTATAATTCTTGATGTTCATTGATCGTGTACATGTACTGTTGTATATCTGCTTTTTGTGTGAGGAATGGATTATTGGCATGTGAGTTGTTCGTGAGGATATGAGATATTTTTACTGTTGGCACATGAGTTATCCGCGCGTGTATGAGGTTATTATTATTGGTATTGGCACATGACTTGCCCGTGGAGCGCGTGAGTTATTTGTGCAGTTGTGATTAACAAGGTGGGCACGAGATGCCATGTGATTATGAATCATGATTTGGGAACTGTGATTTGTGATTATGAGGCATGGTACCTCGGTGTAATTCTTGTATAATCCTTGTGAAATAACGGTTGATTATTTGGTTGTCACTGTTTTCCTTAATTGGTTTCACTAGTACTTTAAATGTGTTCTGGTTACCTTGCAGCGTTATCACATGTTTACTCCTTGTTGCTTACTATTGCTCCTACTTTCCATTTTCTAGCGTTATATACTTATTCTTTCCCTGTTTAGCCTTACGCTGATATTCATTACTCTGTTAGCTTTATATTATTACTTGCAAATGCTTTTTTGTCTAGTAAGTGTCTTGACTGTTCCTCATCATTACTCCACCGAGGTTAGTCATAATACTTACTATCTACCATTATGGTGTACTCACGCTATGCTTCTGCACATTTTTATTCAGATGTACATCTTCCCGTGTCGGATGCTAGTGATGACCATTTATTTTCGAAGACTTCAAGGTCCACCTGCTCGTAGGCCTCAGAGTCATCACCTTCTTTTAGTTGTATTATTGTTTATCTCCTGTTCAAACCACTATTGTATTTAGAGATTATTAGTGCACTCTTTGTAGAGCTTATGACTCGTTTTCACCAAATATTTGGAATTTTTGATAGTTGTACTATTTAGGTTTTATTATGATAGCTTAATAGTTTAAGTTGATATATAATATGTAAATTTTGTTAACTCCCATTGTATGTTAGGCTTAACTAGTCTTAGAGTCCAGGTGCTATCACGACATCCTAAGGTGGGAATTTGGAGTGGTGAGTTGGTGTCAGAGCTCTAGGTTCATAGGTGCTACGAGTCATACTAAAGCTTAGTAGAGACTTGTAGATGAGTACGGATAATTCTATACTTGTCTCCGAGAGGCTACAAAACTATTAGGATCCTTCACTTCTTTCAATCCTATCGTGCGAGTCTTTTGGTTTCAGAGTTTCAGCCTTTGTCATTATATTCTCACACAGATGGTGAGCACACAAGCTGCAATTAGCGATGATACTGCCGCCAGAGCCGATGTTGCTAGAGGATCAGGCAGAGATGGAGGTAAAGGCCGAGGGTGAGCACGTGCTATAAGTAGAGAAGCTACCAGAGCAGCAGCTGAGGAGCCATTAGTAGCTCCAGCTAGGCGCCAAGCACCAGAGGGGCCTGTTGCTACCCCCAGACTCTGTGAGTCTTTAGCGTAGTTGCTGAGCATGTTTGGTATATTGGCTCAGGCGTGATTGATTACGGTTGTATTAACTACTTCACGGACTGGGGGAGGAGCTCAGATGATAACAACATGATAGGGGTCCAACAGTTACTAAAGAAAAATAAGAAAAGTGTACGGAAGCTAAAAGAAAATAAAGAAAGGAAAAAGACAGATAGATTGAATTCAAGATAGAGTTTCTCGAATTCAAGAAGTTTATTCTTGAAGTTGAATCCTAGCAACAACAATTATCTAACGAAGAACTAATCGCCTTTGTTAGAGAATTAAAAACAAGCGAGAGATTGTGATATATGACCCTTTATAATAACAAGAAGAACAATAAGTCTAAACTTATCACCTTTCTTGAATACCCAGAAGAGATCTAAGATTTTGAAAAGGGTTTAATCTTACCACCTTAAGTTGATTCTTGAAGGTTAAAGAGTAAATCCATGAGTAGCCACACACAAAAGTGCAAGAACAATCTCACAATTTTTGTCGAAATTGTCTATCATGATCTTCCTAAAAACAAAGAATATACCTCTTTATATAGAGAGGGAGTCACTTAATTATACCAAAACATATAAAGAAACAAAATCCTAACTACTTCAGACAAAAAGTCCTAACTACATTGGACAAAATGTCTAACTACCTTAGGATATGATGTTGAAAGTCCAAGACCAATATTAGAAATCTTAGAAATCTTTGAAAAAGAAATAAAGTCCTAACTACATTGGACAAAATGTCTAACTACCTTAGGATATGATGTTGAAAGTCCAAGACCAATATTAGAAATCTTAGAAATCTTTGAAAAAGAAATAAAGTCCTAACTACATTGGACAAAATGTCTAACTACCTTAGGATATGATGTTGAAAGTCCAAGACCAATATTAGAAATCTTAGAAATCTTTGAAAAAGAAATAAAGTCCTAACTCTTTTGGAAAAAATGTACAACTACCATAGGATATGATCTTGAAAGTCCAAAACCAATCTTAGAATTGGAAATCTTGAAAATCTTGTAGGAACTTTGCAAGCAACATGGCACCAATTTTCACTCAACTTCGACCACAACTACTATACCCTTATTTGACATCAAGTAAGTCTTTTTTATGTTATAAAAATGTGACTTCATGTATGACTTATTGGGCTACAAGTTTGGACACATTTTAGGTGCCAAAATGGTCCAAAAGTGGGCTGATTAGGACCTTCTTCAAAGGATGTCTCTTGGGATTCCAAACTCTTCTTCTTGGACATAAACTTGGACAATAAAACAATTGCAACACCTAGCTAATTCATATACTTGATATTGTCTACCATGGTCTTCCTAAGAACAAAGAATCTATCCCTTTATATAGAGAGGGAGTAACTTAATTCTACCCAAAACAAATAAATAAAGAAAATCCTAACTACTTTGGACAAAAAGTCCTAACTACATTGGAAAAAATGTCCAGCTACCTTAGGATATGATCTTGAAAGTCCAAAAGCAATCTTAGAAATCTTTGAAAAAGAAATACAGTCTTAACTACTTTGGAAAAAATGTCCAACTACCATAGGATATGATCTTGAAAGTTAAAAACCAATCTTGGAATTAGAAATCTTGAAAATCTTGAAAGAAATTTGCAAGCAACTTGGCACCAAATTTCAATAAACTTCTACCACGACTATTATACGCTTCTTTGACATCACGTAAGTCCTTTTAATGCTATAAAAAACGTGACTTCATGTAGAACTTATTGGGCTAAAAGTTTGGACACATTTTAGGTGCCAAAATGGTCGAAAAGTTGATGATTAGCACCTTCTTCAAAGGGTGTCTCGTGGGATTCAATACTCTTCTTCTTGGACATAAACTTGGGCCATAAAACAATTGCAACACCTAGCCAATTGATATCCTTGATATTTTCTATCATGATCTTCCTAAAAACAAAGAATATACCCCTTTATATAGAGAGGTAGTCTCTTAATTCTACCAAAACAATAAAGAAAGAAAATCCTAACTACATTGGACAAAATGTCCTAACAACTTTGGACAAAATGTCCAACTACCTTAGGATATGATCTTGAAAGTCCAAAACAAATCTTTGAAATCTTAGAAATCTTTGAAATATAAGTAAAGTCGTAACTACTTCGGACAAAATGTCCAACTACCTTAGGATATGATCTTGAAAGTCCAAAACAAATCTTTGAAATCTTAGAAATCTTTGAAATATAAGTAAAGTCGTAACTACTTCGGACAAAATGTCCAACTACCTTAGGATATGATCTTGAAAGTCCAAAACAAATCTTTGAAATCTTAGAAATCTTTGAAATATAAGTAAAGTCGTAACTACTTCGGACAAAATGTCCAACTACCTTAGGATATGATCTTGAAAGTCCAAAACAAATCTTTGAAATCTTAGAAATCTTTGAAATATAAGTAAAGTCGTAACTACTTCGGACAAAATGTCCAACTACCATAGGATATGAACTTGAAAGTCCAACACCAATCTTGGACTTTGAAATCTTGAAGGAAATTTGCAAGATACATGGCTCCAACATTCACTCGTCATCTAGCACGGCTATTGTACCCTTCGCTGACATCATGTAAGTCATTTTTATGTTATAAAAACGTGAGTTCATGTAGGACTTATTGGACTGCAAGTTTGGACACATTTTAGGTGCCAAAATGGTCCAAAAGTTGGTTGATTATGACCTTCTTCAAAGGATGTCTTTTGGGATCCAATACTCCTATTATTGGACATAACTTAGGGCCATAAAATAATTGTAACACCTAGACAATCCATATCCTTTATCCTTGAGCTCTTTCTCCCAATTAACAACTTCTTTATTTTCACTTGAAGTCTAATGACCTTGTTTTGCAACTCTTTAGCTTGACATCTTTTTAAAGGCCATCTTTGAGATTCATGTCCTTGAATAGAGTTGAGCTTCCTAGAATGCTATAATTCCCCCTTCTTGAAGAAAATTTGTCCTCGAATTTTGTCCTTGCAAGAAACAAAAACACGCACTAGTAAATGGCATCCACTAATCTGAAACAATAGTGGGAATAAAATATGATAGTAACCACGTATCCATTTAACCCAATTAATCCTAATAGGTGTAAATACTCCTTTATAAAGAATATGGACATCTTCATCCCAATAAAAGTTATGCATACCTACATTAATACAATAAAAACCTCTATTAGATGCTCTATGCAGTGGAACTTGCAATTCGATCTTGTCGGTAAGGTAGTCCATAGGCATACATGACAAAGAAAGTATAAAAGATCGACCACACATCAATTTAATATAAGTATCTATACTACATGTATCATTGAAGTCACTTTTATGATATAGCCAACTATCTACAATTACAAATCTCATGGATTCCTCTACCTGGAAGAGTATTTGATCGTAAACGTCACAACAATCATTCATATCTTGTTTACTAGTAGCAAACACATATACAAGCTCACAATGAACATGACTTAAATAATGACTCCCCATCCCACAATAAAAATCACATTCTAGCAATTGATTACATGAAAACTCACTAGCCACTTCAATAAGAGAAGAAGAATTGTTTAACTGATTCAGAAGTCTCTTCTCATAAAATTCATGCCTCTTTCTACCAAGTTAGAATACATAATCATCTATATCATACACAATCTCAAAAGGAAGCAAATTACTCTTGTACTTTAACTTAAATATTACAAATAATGACTTGATGTGCATCAAAATATCATCATCCACAAAAAGTATAAAGTCACCAACGTAAGAAATAAGAGTATAATTCATTACCTCTAAAAATATCTTGGGTGTTCTAGAAAGGCCAAGAATGCAAATAAACCAATTATACATACCGTGCTTAGATTTATTTACCAATGGAACATCACCGCATTGTATTTGTTTATGAAATGGCTCAAACTTAGCAATGCTTTTAGGCAACTCCATGTCATAAACCTGTATATAAGAATCAAAATAGTCAAAAGGTTCAATAACAAAGAATATAACCAAGCTTTTATCTTCCACCATTCAACAAGAATATATATCGCCAAATTCATGTTGGAATCCAATTTGATATTTTGCCACAATATTTTGCACCTCACCACCACTTTCAAAGGGTATTTCAACACGTGGCTTCATAAAATCACAAGAACTAAAACAATAAAGAGCATGGATTATACAAAATGCATATTCTGGCACATATCATGAGCATATTGATTTAAAAGATATGTTTTTCGTATCTCTAGTCCTCTCATATAGGATAAACTATCGGGAATTGCTAAGCTGTCAGAATGATAATAATCTCACAAGTGTTCAACCTCTATTTCAACCTCACGGGCTTGTGGCATAGACTCCTTGTGTTAAATACTGTTAAGAGCGAAACGCAACTTCAAGTATTTTGAAACCCCTATCACATTAACGGTGCAAAAATCTTCTTATTTCGAGTTAAACTGATTTTCCCTACACTCGAGGAGGCGACTGGTGTAACATACTTGGCTATTTCTCCTTAAGGCTTATTATTTCCGAACAAGGCCCATATGGAATAAAACAATTGTTATTGTCCCTTTATTAACTCATCGTCTTCCAAGAATAACGTATGCTAACGTCTTTATCCTCCCGATCATGCCACCCATGTATCCCATGTCTAAAACGACTCATTTCGTTTACATCATAAGATTATGTATATGGTTCCCATATTTTCAATGCCTATTAGGCAACTCTATACCTCATTTGTCGAATCAATGATGTCATCACAATTATTAGCCATATCAGTGCTACTGGTAGTAACATTCATATCTCTTAAGATATAACCTCATGAAATGCCCTGCTCAGCACATTGGTCGATTCTTGAATAATTCCAGCTCAATCTCGAACCCCTTAATTCCTCTTTGTATTACATCTATGGGTGTTGAAGGTTCAAACATGTCAAAGAAAAAGCATCATCTCATGATCAAACATATTCGGTAGGAAACTTTATGATCATATTCATGCTAGCACATCTTAGAATAATTGTTGAAGGTCGCGTAAGGTTTAGTTTGGGTGTTCGACGTAGAGATTTAGAGTTGAAAAAAGTGAACGGGTTATTATCAAGATTTTCTCCATGAATATATTGGATGCATTGTTAAGGAAGGTAAAGTAGGTGTAGTTCACATTACCCTATGGTTGAAATGGGTCAACCTATGAGTATGACATCCTCCATCATTGTTCTCCATGCACATGGTGTTTCATGTGTCTACATCAAAAAAGGTAGTTGGAAATCCTTTGTCTATCATTCCGGTGGAAGCTATTGAGGGTGAAGTTAATGGATAATTGGCCTATGAGAGATACCTAATTGTCATCCTTGTTAGATAAATCCGGGAGTTAGGATTACCTCTGTCAAGTGCTATGGCGCAGTTTATTAGTCGATGAGGTCACCTCGAAGGCCGAGTGCATTGTGGAAAGAGAATATTTTCACTTGTTTGTATATCAAATGATCGTGACTCGAAAGGTACTTTCTATGTGTTATGATTCAAATATGTATAGTTGATGTCCAGATGCAACTTTTATTAAAGTAATGTTGGTAGTGTTGAAATTTGTGTTTTTGGAATATTGTGATTCTTTGTTGATTTGTGTATATGTTGTTAGGAGTGGTTTAGGTGATTCTCTAGCAGGCGGATTGGCCCAATTACAGAGGAGACTCTGCCAAAATCTCTGAAACATTTGAGAGTTAGATAAAATTTGCGGGCTTGAGATGTGTTATGTTAGGTGTTTGGGGCGGACTCTAGTCCTCATTCAAGGATGAATAATCCTAAGCGGGTGAGGATGTAAGGCCCCATAAAAGTTTCCCAAGGAATTTAAGGTTTCGTGGTTACAAGGTAGGCTAATGTTTTTAAAGATTGTAGAAAACGAGCCGCGGTACGGACATTTTGGGTTGTACAATGCATTGGGGAGTTGGAGGAAAATTGATGTAGAACATGGCATTTCTACGGTCCTTTATGCGAACGCAGAATTGCTGAAAACAATTCTGCTTGTCACATAATGATTCTGCTTGCTGTATAATGATTATGCTACCACCAAATTGCATCGTGGAATGGACCAGACCCAACCCAAAATACGAAAATCATTTTGTGGCGATTCTGCTGACCGCATAACCATTCTACTTGTCACATATCTATTTTGCTCGCCACATATCCATTCTGCTACCATAGAATTGCACCACATAATTGACTTCGGGATCGTTTTTAGAAATTTTCCTACCCAACCCCATTTTGATTAATAGCCTTTGGGGCTCATTTTGAAGCAAATATTTGATGTTTTAGAGAGAAGTAAGAGTATCTTAGAGATAGAGGGAGAAGACCTAGCAACTCTAATCATCAATCCTTGCCCCGATCATTAAGATTCAAGGGTAGCCACCCACTAGACCATCATCTACCCGGGTAAGACCTTGTCCTAAAACCTTCATGCAATTGTTATGGGTTTAATTAGGTTATGGAATTGGAGATAGACCATGCATGTAACAGTCGGTGGTAGTATGTGGTATTTTTGAACTATTTTGTGTAGTTTCTTGTTGAAATTGGTTGAGGGAGGAAGGGATTACCATTGTAAATATTTGTAGTTAATTTGGCATAATAGGTGTTTGACAAAATTCCAAAGAGACTTACGTCATGAGAATCCTTCTACTAATTATCCGGTTTTCGCTATCTTCCTATAGATTTATATTGCTAGTGGTGTTGGGACATTGTAGTAACTTAAGGAGAGCTTAATAAAGATATGCCGGCTAAACGTTTCTCTTAGTATTGAATTCCATGATGTTCCCATGAGTTTCAAGTATGGTTGGCCTAGGTTCCTAATTCTCATATTTCGAGTTATTCTTTATAAATTCGGTTATCCCTATTAAGCAAAGTGTCGAAAGATGAATATACTCAAATTATGTTTGAATTACTCCTATCTATTCCCGATCTTCTTCGGGAATGTGTTCAAGTATGGTTTATGTCCATTATGCATAACTTGGAATGAATACTTAATGTGCCTAAAACTCCTATTGTTCAAACATATATATATATATACACACACACACACACTTAAGGCCTTGATTTCGAATGCACATACTGTTGATAATCTATAAAGATTCTTAAAAGTGAAAGAAGCGAGTAGGAGATATAAAGTGTGGCCACAGTGCCAAGAATGAAAGTTATACTTGTGGCCAATGGTTCAAATGAAATGAAATGATGTGAGAAGAGTTATGAAATGAGCCTTGATTCAACTGTTCTAAATTGACTGCGAAAATAGATTTGCGTAAAAGCTTATGTCCTTAAGTCATGCCCAAATGTGGTTGTTTTAACTAATGATATGCTTTGTACGTATTTCCAATGTGTTTTGGGCTCTTACATATTCATGAGTTGAAATTGTGTATTGCCATTTTCGGGAAAAGTATTTCAAGAATAAATGGTGTGTCATTCATTTATGATTTTAACTTGTGCTTCGATTAATAATAATCTTGCTCCATTTCTTTGCAAAGGAAACTTTTGTGTTTAAAGCCTTCATTACTAATGAACTTAAAGTTGGGATTTCGGGAATATTCTATATGTTGATGCTTATGATGATGATCCTTGAAAGTGTGGAATATGAAATACGGCCATAGTGCCAGGAAAGAAGAATCATATGTATGGCCAAGAAAGCCAATGAAATAATGATGCTGGGAGTGGTTAAAATTACTAATGAAGCTATATATGGTGTGATAGGTTATGAGGTGCATGTATTTGTATTTTTGTTTCCTTTGTACGCAAAACAAAAATGTTTTTGGGAGTGTCGTTAGTCACCGAGGAAGGGTAGGTTGAAATAACCTAACCCCAAAATTACACGTGTCGGTGTAGGATTGCATTATGATTATTCCCCTTATTTGGGATGAGATTAATGTGATGAAATTATTCCCCTTATCTAAGATGATATGATTACTAGCGAAGGGTGATGTTGATCCACACGGCATTGTGGTGAGATAGCCTGGACGATCGGGTCGAGATCAGACGCCATGCCGCACATATGGTGGTGATTATGCTTAATGGTAGTGATTGAGATAGTGATTGTGATTGTGGTTGATGTCTCCGGACGAGATGACCTAGCCGATCGGGCCGTGATCAGACTCTATTCTTTAATCATGGTTGAGACGGCCTAGCTGATGTAACGACCCGACTGGTCGTTTTGGGTGTATTAGCCCCGATCCCGTATTTACTGCTTCCCCCATATCTTTTTCTGCTTATGAGACTTGCCGGGAGGTTTTGTTGTGGTTTCGAAGACATCAATTGGGTAACGATTCTTCACTTGATTTTGGTTATATCCCACTAATCTATCACTAATTTCGCATTTGGGTGGAAAATTTGGGAAACATAGGAAGAAGTTCTTCAACTAAGATTTTGGGTTTCGATTGAGATTTGGATATCGGATTTGGAAAACATTGGTACGAGTGGATGAACGCTATTGGGGCATTGGTCATCCTAAAAGAAATCACAAGGCAATTATAATGGCCATACCAGGTCCTGAAAGCTGTCTTAAGGATATTTGAGTCCCGAATCTTCAGCTGGTGATACCCTGACCTTAGATCAATCTTGGAGAACACCATCGCTCCCTTAATCTAGTCAAACAGATCATCAATACGTGTCAAAGGATACTTGCTCTTGATTGTGACCTTATTCAACTGCCTGTAATCAATGCATATTCGCATAGTACTATCCTTCATCTTTACAAATAGAACTGGTGCACCCTAAGGTGACACGCTAGGCCGGATAAACCCCTTATCAAGGAGTTCCTGAAGTTGTTCCTTCAATTCCTTCAACTCCGACGGTGCAATACGATACAATGGAATAGAAATAGGCTAAGTGCCCAGCACCAAATCAATACCGAAGTTAATATCCCTGTCAGGCGGCATGCCCGGTAGGTCTATAGGAAACATATCCGGAATATCTTGTACCACCAGAACATAATCAATAGCAGGGGTCTCTCCACTAACATCCCTCACAAATGCCAAATATGATGGACAACCCTTCTCAATCATCCGCTGAGCCTTCGTGTATGAAATCATTCTACTGGGAACATAGTCTATAGAGCCGCTCCACTCTACCCTTAGCAGCCCTGGCATCACCAACGTCACGGTCTTAGAGTGACAATCTAGAACAACATGACATGGAGACAACCAATCCATACCCAAAATCACATCATAATCGACCATACTAAGCAACAAAAGATCTACTCTGGTCTCCAGACTCCCAATAGTCACCACAGATGACCGATATACATGGTCCACAAAAATAGTATCGCCCACTTGAGTGGATACATGAACAGATAAAACTAGAGACTTACGGGGCATATCCAGATAATTAGCGAAATACGAGGACACATATGAATAAGTGGAACCATGATCTAATAATACAGAGGCATCTCTATGGCAAACTGAGACAATACCTATAATCACAACATCTGAAGTAATGGAATTTGGTCTGGCAGGGAGAGCATAGAAACGGGCTTGGCCGCCCCCTGATCGGCCTCCCCCTCTCAGGCGGCCCCTAGCCGACTGAGCTCCACACCGAGCCGGGTGGGTGGTTGGTGAAGAAACTGGTGCTGATGTCATAGACTGGCTCCTCTGCTGAGCTGAACCTCCCACTATGCGGCGACACTACCTCCTCATGTGACCAAACTCTCCACACTCAAAGCAACTCCCCGGTACTGGTGCTGGGGACTGAAGGGAGCCCCGAGCACCGAGATAACTAGTAAAAGGACCTGGCATAGACGAGCTCTGACACGATGGAGCACGGGACGAACTATGAGTGGGGAGAGCACTGAGAGATGAATGGCCAGATGATGCAGCACAGTGAACTGGGCGTGCCGTCTGAGCATGTCTGAAAGGACGACCAATACCATGGTGGAAATGACCTCTAGAAGGAACAACGCAAAACCTACCCTGTTCACGAGGCCTCTTGGCCTCCCTCTCAACTCGCAATCTATATTGTATCTAATGCAAAGATTCAGTAAGTGGCCTACTCCTTTGTATCGTTGCATCTTTATATGTTATGGCTTCTATTGTTCATGTCTCTGGTGGTTGTCCTCAGTACCCATGTTGAGACCATGAGATCATATTTCCAATACTATGACTCTTATTTATCTGCTTTCTTCGCTTTACATACTCAGTACATTTTTTGTACTCATGCCCTTTTATTTTGGGCATTGTGTTCATGACCATAGGTGCAAATAGACCCGGTGGCGTCCCTCCCCAATAGGGTGTTGTTCGAGTTCATAGGTTGTTGCTCTCCACTATTTTAGAGTAGATGTTCAATAGTCAATAGGTACTGAAGTAGATGTCATGAACATTTTGGGTACGGTGGAGCCCTGTCCTGACCAAGTGGTGTAATATATATATTTCTTTTAATACTCTTAGAGGTTTGCAGGCTAGTGTTAGTATTTGATTGCATGTAATGGTTGGGTATGGCTGTGCTAGTGACAGTGATGATCATGTATTAAATGCTAATGTTTATTTTGCTAAATAGTTATTCACATGTTAATTATAGTGCTAATATTTGTAGGCCTTAATGACCAGATTTTATGGATAAAAAGAATGTAAGAACTGGCATTGGTTCGCATGGGCCTTCGGGCATCGTGTGCCGGTAGAGCCTCCCAAGATGGGGCTGTTACAAGATTCTATTTTGAGAAATAGATTTTTGGACTGCCAATTGATTGTTGCTTCAATGTCACTAGATGGTGGTTTTTCTCCTGAGGGCAAAACAACACTCTTTTTGGGGATCTTTGGGGCATGATCTGCACCATCTTTAATGAAATGTTCAATTGGTGGAAAATCATGGATATAAACGGTGCTAACAAGGCTATACATTAGTACATTAGGATTGTTGGGAAAAGCGGTTTCCTTGTCATCTTCCCAACCAGGGGTTATTAGCTAGTTATGTTTCTCTATAAACTTTTGCCATTCCTGAGGGTTATAGCAGAATAGTTATTCATACTTATCTGGGTGGCTGAGCAAGCCAACTGATGGTTCGCCTTTTTCATACCTTTCTCGAAGACATTCTACAGATGATTTGCAGTTTTTCTTTTTAAGCACCTGGTAGTATTCTGTTGGATACTCAGGGCATTATTAATAGGAACATTCAATATTGCATGGGCACTGACTTGTAAAAGGATCTTTGAACGACCACAAATTTCTTTCTTAGATGTCATTGTGCACAAACTGGTCATGGTCGGACATTATTCCATCTATCCGTTCAGAGAAATCGTCTAGATCATATCCACATAGCTTACATCGTGTAAGGCCTCATAAAATTTCACCTATGGCCCCAAAGGAATTTCATCGGTTAGCTAGTATGGGGGTTCGTCTTACGAGCTCTAGTGAAGGAGGGATTATTGTGCTAAATAGGGGCGAATCATCGCTTGTTGTGGAAGTCAAGGATTAGCAATATGACAATCCATTGCTGGTACCGTTGAAGGAGGGGATTCACAAACATAAGACCATGGCTTTTTCTCAGGATTCATCACGATTCCTATTCAGATGTACGTCATAGGGATTTGGAGTTCCAAGAGGATGATTGGGTATTCTTGAAGGTTTCCCCCATGAAGGGGGTTATATGGTTTGGCAAGATATGATAATTGAGTCTGAGGTATGTCAGACCGTACAGAATCATTCAGAAGATTGGTCAGGTGGCTTACAAGCTAGAACTACCTCCAAAGATCTCTTTAATGCACCCAGTGTTTTATGTATCCATGTTGAAGAAGGTGGTTGGAGATGCGTCGCTCATTGTGCCGGTTGAGATTATAGAGGTTAATGAGGAATTGACTTATGAAGAGATTCTAGTTGCCATTCTTGATAGGCAAGTCCGAAAGCTGAGATTGTTAGCCATTCTTGTTCATACAATCATCAAAAATAATGTTTTCAAACATAAAATCAATGAGTACTAGGAAAGGGATGGAATAATTTATCAACTCCTTGCTTTCGAGTGTTTGGCGCCTCCATCTTCTCTCTAAATCACGTCTCCCCCTTCAACAATAGGCTTAGGTTGGATTTTATATGAGTTGGGGGCGTCTAGGGGTCGAAATAACCGAGTCCTAGTTAAAAAAGGACACTTTCCCGTCTTGAGCGTCTAAGGCAGCGTGGGGCGCTGGCCCTGGCGCTCAAATATTTGGCCTGCTGTAAATTGCGCCGCAGCTAGTGCCCCATGGTGGCTGTGGCCCTCAAATCTCACTATTTGCGTTTTTGTCCCTATTTCGCTCCAATTCGCGCCCTTTCGTCCCAAATTGCATCCGAATGATCCCTACACATAGAAATACCAAAATTTAGTACAAATAATCATATTAAACATCTCAAATCGTCGAGACATGAGCAAACTGTGAGGCGATATATATAACAATATACATACATTAAGCCGATTATCAACACCCCACACTTATACTCTTGTTCATCCTCGGGCAATGGAACTATATTAACACACCCAAAACGTACTTAGCACTATGAAAGAGGACTTCACAATTAATTCAATCAAACACCCTACCTTTTGACTATGATCAATGTCCGCAATTAAGCATGAACACANAAACGTACTTAGCACTATGAAAGAGGACTTCACAATTAATTCAATCAAACACCCTATATATATAAAAATATGCATACATTAAGCCGATTATCAACACCCCACACTTATACTCTTGTTCATCCTCGGGCAATGGAACTATATTAACACACCCAAAACGTACTTAGCACTATGAAAGAGGACTTCACAATTAATTCAATCAAACACCCTATATATATAAAAATATGCATACATTAAGCCGATTATCAACACCCCACACTTATACTCTTGTTCATCCTCGGGCAATGGAA
>AWOL01S0068897.1:0-10220 GCA_000715115.1 Nicotiana otophora
TAAGGTCTGTGTACACACTACCCTCCCCAGACCCCACTAGTGAGATTATACTGGGTTGTTGTTATTGTTATTATTATAAGTTAAATTGGCCGAAAACAATACGGAATATCAATTTTCTTGAGATTTCAAATGTTTCACATAGAGATACCTTGTGATAATTTCTCAGTAAATTTGAATTAGTATAATATTAGACACAAATATTATATACCAAAACAAAAATAACTGCCAGCTAGCAGACAAAGATGTTTTACATTTTTCTAAAAACAAAGTAGAGAACGAAGAAGATATCATAAATAAATAAATAAAAACTAAAATTTGTGTTGGATTTTCAATATTTGGTATTCTTGAAACTATTATATAATATCATAAAAATTAAAATGTTTTATTAAAATACATAGAGAATTAAAATATTGTGTTGAATATTTTTGTTCAACATTTTGAAAGTAATACTTTCCTAATTTTCATTTAGTATTCTATATCTATATGTATATGTATTATATAAATTAGTTGGTTATAGTTACTCTCTTAATGCCTAGATTCCTATTTGATAATATTATGACAATATTGAAAAACATTTCAAATTTTAATATTATGTGATTTGAATATTTTAATGTACTCTGATTGAAAATTCTATCAGTTTGAAAATGGTGAATCTAGAATTATATGGGATCATCAATACTATAATTTTTGACATATGATTTATTATATGAGAGGCTAAGCCCCTTAAAATATAACTTTTACTTACAATTTTCAGAGTCATTGCTTGCTTCAATTTGAAACTTTTCATACGATTAGGCTAAAAAACTTTACTTACAATTATCAGAGTCATTGTTTGCTTCAATTTTGTCATGTGATGCAAAATTGAAAAAAGATATAGAACTGAGTATAAAGAAAAAGATAAATTCTATTTAAAATTTAATTTATTTGTATTTGAATATTAAAAAAAAGATTAGTTCATAAATTTGATACGATTTTTCATGACCGCTCGCTAAATTGACTAGTTTAAGAAATATAGTAGGGGTTAGACTTAAGGTCGATAGAAATAACGCCGAAGAGTTACAGGACATGGGCGTTGGGATAATAACTTGTATTAAAGGATAATAGTGCAGAGATATATGATTTCGGAGAAAGTTATGTAAAATATGAGGATTTTTTTTATGTTCTTATCTTTTACTAGTAATAATGATTTCAACGATATAAGTATCGGATACACGTGTGGGTAGCTAGTGAAAGGAATTTAGCAAGTCGGCGTGCCTAAAAAAAGAAGAAACAGTTGTACTATCATATTCAAATGTAATTATTATTAGCTGCGCGAATCACTCCTTTTTATCTTCCCTTTCTTCTCAATAACAAGTCATTATCATGAAAATCGTAGTAACATTTTAGTATTGTTTTAAGTATAACGAATACTGGACTCCTAACATCTTGAAAAGACGCATACAGCTTTTACTATTGTGGTTTGGCACATGAATCTTGACAAACTAATATGAGGAATTTAGATTTAGACAACTAAATTAATCAAACATGAGGAATCTTTAAAAAAATATTATATCCCTCCTATATGTTCCACATTTGGTTATATTCGAGTTAACTTATATGAGTGTAAAAGGAATTTTATCAGGTACTAAAAATAATTACAAGTGACCAACTAAAGTGTGATATTTATAACCCAAAAATAAGGCATGTTACTGTTACTAGGGATGTACAAAAAAATATCAGATAAACCGCACCAACTCGATAATCCGAGTCAAACTGAGAAAAAAAACTCGATTGTGGTTTGGTTTGATTTAGTTTGGTATTGGAAAAAATACCCGACCATAATTGATTTGGTTTGGTTTTAACTAAAAAAAGTCAAACCGAAACAAAATCAACCCGACATTACATTTATATAATTTTAAAAAATATTTTATGCATATAAATATTTATTGTAATATAATTTATAAATATTTCTTAAACTTGTTCACAGTTTTATCTTTAAAAGTATTATTTAAAATTTGGTTTTAACATTTTTGAATGGTTCAATAAATTTTATAGCCCATAAAGGTAGTAACTCAAATAAAGTTCAAATCAATACTAATGCAAATAAAGAAAATTCAATTATGGACCGCTTAAAAAAAGGATGCCTCTCATCAATTTAGTCCATTATGATTTTCTTTACCATTCCGAACTACTAAATTCAGTTCTAGCGTTTGTCATCTCAAGAAATTGGCCCATTCGCCAACTTGACGTGAATGACAATAGTGTTCTATTTTTGAGTTTTGCATTAATTTATAATGAAAATATATAACATAGTTTATCTTTTTTTATGTTTAGTTATGTAATTAATAGTACTTATTAGTTGTACTTATTTTAGCAGGACCTAGATAATATTTTTAGATTATGTTAATTTTTATTATTAATTAGTAATATTTTCTTTGTGCGATTTTATTATTTATGTTATTGAATATTTTAGTACAATGTTATGACTCATCTCATATAATTATTTTATTTTCTTGAAAAAATACATTATATAGTTGTATCCTACTAGGGCTAAAATAAATATTTTGAGCACAAACTACATATTTTGTGCTATTAAGACTTTACCGGAAAAAATATCGAAAATCCGAAAAAATCGAGATTGAAAAATCTGACTTTATTGGTTTGGTTTGGTTTATAAATTTAAAAATCCGACGCTATTGTTTTGGTTTTGGTAATTGAAAAATTCGAACAAACCCGACCTATGTACACCCCTAACTATTACAACGGATTAAAATAAACTAATAATAGGTATAGCCGTATAGGTCTTAATAGTCCTACCATAACAAAGGCGGATTAATTATTAACTTTCTCCGATCCCAAATATTTGTCGCTTTGGCAAAATAACTTTGTTTCAAAATATTTGATAATTTAGTAAAACAAGAAATCATTTGCTGTTACTTCTTTCCAGATCTACCTCTCTACTCTAACTAGTGGAGTATTACTGTATTAGTTAAGCGAGAGAAAGATAGTAGTTTAGACAAATATTCTTATGATCTATAAAATAAAGTGTGCAAAATCTAAAAAGATAAATATGAACGGGAAGTAACAATTGATTAAAAAAACACATCAACCAGTATTCATATATTCCATATATTATTACTTCAATATGTAAATAAAAAATTATTGAAATACGAAAGTGACTCGAGAAACCCTTTAATAGGGCTTGCTTTAGGATGAAAAGCAATTTACGTACTTATCTATGTTATTAAAGAAACTTTAGATAAAACTAGGTGAACGCCCCCCACCCATGATGGGTCTTGAAGAAAAAGCAAAGAAATGAATCATGATTTATGAAAGTTAGACGGTCCTTGTTTCGCTACGTGTTTTATTCATTTTAATCGTTGAATGATATGACTTTCTTTTTAGCATGATTGTAACAACAACAAAAGATAAACACGAGTAATTGTAGGAGTGAGATTTGGGGAGGACACCATGTACACTCATAATTTATCACTACTTTATCGAGGTAAAATGCTAGTTTTCTATAGATTCTCGGCTTAGAAAAAATATAAATTCGGCAATAATAAAAATAAAATACCGTACTGAAAAAGTCATTTAATATGGTCAGAGACGGATGTAGCTTACTAGCTACGAGTTCAACTGAACTCATAGCTTTCGATGCGGAATAAAAATTTATATGCAAAAATTCATTAAAAGTATAAAAATAGTAGATATGAACCCATAACTTTAAAAATAAAATGGGTTCAATATTAAAAAACTTAAAATTGAACCCATATGATTTAAATCCTGGATCCGTTCATACGTATGGTGTAGTCGGTTTAAATTTATATATTGTCTAGAATTCGTCAACCAAAGCCGAATTCCATGACTTCTTGGATTACTTTGTTAAACATTTGTTCAACCTTTCACATTTGTTCTCTCTCTCTCTCTCTTTATAAAGGTAATATAAGATACAGAGAATGCAGACCTAGAAGTTGAAAAATGCATGCTGTAAGTTCACTTTACTTTCACTCTATTCTCAAGCTACCCTTTTTAAGATTAAAATATAGTCATCTTCAACTTGCTTTTCAATAAAGCTTCTGAGAATGATCAGACATGCACGTTTATATGCTAAAAGAGGAAGCTCAGATGATCATTTTTTCAAGCTTTGGAATTAATGCCAAAAGGTCAGTTTTCAAACTAGCTTCATAACAAAGGAAAGGGAAGTATATATGCCTTTTCTTTCTTATATATATATATATATATCTATTTTTTCTACTTTTTCTCCCTCCTTTTTTAAGTTCGCCGGTTTATGTTTGGAATGTTTGATGTTCTTTAACAATCGGCTAAAATATCGTCGGCTTATATGATTATCAATTAAATAAAAAATTATTTTATATTATACAAAAAGTCAGCCCATATATGCACAAAGCATCTCGAAGTATATGCAGAGTGCAGAAAAAAACCGTAATGCTTTATACCAATAGTTAATATTGGTCCATTGTGCCCTGGTCTCTATGGCTTAAGCGCCGCAATCATTAATTGGTGAGCAGGACGTCTTTACTACCTATATACATAGGATTTGACTTATACGCAGCGATGTTCTAGAAAAAATTGTACAGTATTATTTAACTTTTTATTTATCTATCGTAATTTAGGTGAACCTGTTTGATTGGGCACAGAATTTAAAATAAATAAAATATTTTTGGAACTTATGATCCTAAAAAATTCAAAAAAGGACTCGCAGTATTTGTGTAGTTATAAAAGTTTCTCATTAAGAATATAATTGTAAGTTTAAGCAAAATTATTTTTAAATCTAGAAAGAAGTCATTCTTTTTGGAACAGACCAAAAAGAAAATAGGTTCGCGTAAAGTGGAACGGAGGTAGTAGTAGATTGTCTTTTTATTTTTCATATAATTAATCTACTTCATCGGACAGCTATATGTTATTATAATTTAGGGCGATTAAAAAATTAAAATTGTCTTTGTATAGAACTTAAGCTCCTATATATACATAATCTAATATGTGGGTCTGAGAAAAGTAGTGAGTACGCAACCTTACTCCTATCTTGTGCAGATAGAGAGACTGTTTTCGATAGAATATCGGCTCAAAGCAAGCATGCAAAATCACAACAATATAAAAAAGAAATATAATAATGTAAATCTTCTAATATTGGTATTATTGTATATAATAAATAAAATCAAATGGTTAAGATGTAGGGAAATCGCGAAATATTTCGTATGTTCACTATGATCTATTAACGGTAGGAAGCTGATCGAAAACTGGATATCCTTACTTACTTAGCAGTATCATCTACTACTTTATATCACGGGCGGAGCTAGCATAGAGCTTGCGGGTTCGACGGAACTAAGTAACTTTGGTCCAAATCATGTATTTGTCTTAAAACTTCATTGAATATATATAAATTGTTAATTTAGAACCCAGTAACATAAATGAATTAGAATTTCGAACCCACAAATTTTAAATTCTAGCTCCGCCTCTGATTTATACGTAACAATTAAAGGAAAGGACGGCGTTCCACAAATCTAATTGCCTATAATGCAACTGAACGGAAGCAAAGCTTAGTTGCCCAATAATTGTGCTCCCTCTCGTTCTTACTTTAATTAATTTCCTTGCCATGCAAAAGAGGCAATTCAATTACTAGCCAACTTCAGCTACAACGTAACATAATCAAAATTCTATTCTTCTATTAGCTATATATAGCTATTAGCTTCCACTTATTTAACTTGGCATCATTATGCATGTACCATTTTCATTGAATGCCATATGCTTTACAAATACTCACATTGAGAAACATGGACTAGGTGTAACACTTGACAAATTTGTAATATTTTTTTGAGACGATTTAAAATTATTTAGAGAAGTCCCATATGAATTGAGTTCATCTTTGCAAATGACTGTCTTGTCCAAAATGAGAAAGGGGTTCATTTTCTTTAATCCAATACAGTGAATGGTGCTCTATTTAGCCGTTTGTAAGGCACGATAGCAATCACTAAATGAATCAATGTTGATGGATCAAATAAACACATTTCATAAATTTGTTAATTTTTTTAGACGATTGAAAATTATTCGGAAGTCCCTTAAGAATTGAGTTCATTTTTGCATGCTTGCTTTCAGCCGAGAATCTATTAGAAACAACTTCACTACCTGCACAAGGTAGGGGTAAGTCTGCGTACACACACTACCCTTAGAGGCGGCCTAAGGGCAAAGCAAATGAAGTCATTGCCTTAGGCCCCCAAAATATTAAGGCCCAATTTTAAGTATTATATGTCACATATATTTTATGTAAATATTATTAATAAAATATTTTAAAAGTTTTAATTAAAGATATACAATTGGGTGATAAATAACGATAAATTTTTTTCTCGTTTAATTGAATGATGTATTTACCTTTATTAAATTTAATTTTTTTCTCCTGTATGTACACTCATGTTTTTTTCTAATGTTTCTAATGATTTTACTTACTAATTTTCAGTTTCTCTAAGTTGGTTATTTCTTTTCACCTTATTTTATTGATCCATCCATTAGGAATCAACTCTTTTTTGGTTCATCTTTTTAAGGGAAAACCCCAAATGCAATGACGCACAAGATCCGAAACAAATAATCGTTCGTGCCCCCTCTATCTTCTTCCACTTAATTAATGTCATATTTTCATTTACGATAAAGTTCTAAACCATGACGTACACCTAATTCACACGTCACGCGTTGTACATTTACCACTAAGCCAAAGTCCTAGAGTTTGCTTTAATTTGTATCTCATTATTCTATGGATTTTTTAAAAGAAATAAATTTAAGGGCCTTTTAATATGTTTTGGCTTTATGCCACAAAATCCGTTGAGCCGTCCCTAACTACCCTCTTCAGACTTCACTTGTGAGATCACACTGGGACACTTGTGAGATTACACTGGGTAGGTTGTTGTTATCGGGAATGTTAGCTTGACACTTAACCTTTAAACACATAAAACCACACCAATATTTTTCCATTAATTCATGAATATATATAGTTCTACTATTACACTTAACTGAAATACAAGATCAGAGGACAGAAAACCCCAGTAAAACCATAAACTACGAAATAAAATGCGACGTAAATCTCATAAAACTTCTTTCAGTCTTCGTATCTCTTAATACTAGGGAATGAACTTATGACTTTCTATCTTCAAACTCTTCCCAGTTACTTCCATGAGGTCCAGATGAGCTTGAAGAAGTACCAAAATGCGATGAAAATCTCATTAAAACTTCTTCTTCTTGCTTGTAACTTGATTGTAATTGCCTCTGCTCATAAGAAGCTGGCAATTCCGATAATGTACTGTTAGATGATGATTGCGCAAAATCAAAAGAAGCAGATAACTGCTGATTATAACTTGGCGAGATACCGAAGTTTAAATCAGTAATATTGCTGTCACTCTGAAGTAGCTGAGCATAGTGATGTAAACTAGGATAATGTTCTTGACAAGGGAGAGGATGATTATTATTGGAGGTAGTTGGAATATATTGTTGTTGAACAATATTATCAGGCAAGTGATGATCTTGACTAGTAGTAGTAGTAAGGTATTGGAATTTGCCTTGAACTCTTTCAGGGAAGTTGAGTTTGGCTTTGTTGCCTTTGAATCTGAGAGCTGCTTCATCGTAGGCAAGTGCTGCAGCCTCAGCAGTTTCAAAAGTGCCAAGCCATACTCTAGCTGCTTTCTTTGGGTCTCTGATTTCGGCTGCCCACTTTCCCCATGGTCTTTGCCTCACTCCTCTATACCGTTTTCTTCTCGAATTCCCTTCACATATATACACACACTGTTATTTAGATCGATTACCTAAAATCTCTCTATAACAACATCCTCTGTTCCGAAATTTTTTGACTACTATTACGAAGTGTTGTCATAGAGAATATATATTGTAACATAACATGAAAAATTAGTTCCGAAGAAAACTTGACTGTTATAGTGAAGTGTTATTATAAAGCATGATTGTTATAGAGAGGTCGGACTATATACGTAACCATTCATAAACATGGGATTAATAACTTGAAAAATAATATTACTTCTATAGATTATCTGCAATAGGGAGGTTAAGGTACATTGATAGTGTTAGTTTTTTTTTTTATTTATGAATTTCAATGTATATGTGTTAAATTCTACTCCTATTAAGAAAACTTGATTAGATTTGTTGTGATTTTGACAACCGAGGTCGGTGTAACTCTAGGAAGAAATTGAACTAGTTAAGTTAACTGCTACCTAATGTTCCTTGCTTTTCTTTTTCTTTTTCTTTTCCCCCCGAAGTCTTTGTTTTCCTTTCTCTTTTGTTTTGCTTCGAAGAAATTTAGTGGGAAGAATGAAGGAGGAAACAATCGGTTTATTTCCATTTAGGGAATTAGAAACTAGAATGTCAATTAATTAAGGACGCCACCCATAGTAGTGGTCATGAACAAGATATTAATGAGGTGCATAATTAGATTATATAGTGTTATAAAAATATGTATCGGCTTGGGAAAAAAGAAATGAGTCAGATAATACATATAATTAAATATAGTAATCTTTTAAGAAAACGATTGTCATTCTTCAAGCTACGTACAGAAATTCTGCCAACGAATATGATAAACAACTTGTAGAAATAGTTTTTTTTATATTTTTTTTTTGCATCTATGTTAATTAAGAACATGGATCTTGGATCTAACTCAATTCTGGAACTAATTTAATAGGTTAGCATTGTTCAAGATTATATAAGGAGACGACGACAACTCACTCCCTAACGTGAGACACTTAACAACACAGTGTAATCCCATAAATAGCTCCGGAGAATGGGGAGAGTAGTGTGTACCTTGATCCTCAATAGATTGAGATTGGTTTTGGAGAGCTACAGCAGACTGAGGTAGGGTTAATGGAGTAGCATTAGCAGAAGAAGAATGGGTGGTACTGTTTCCAATAACTTGAGAAAGGACCGAAACCATAGCAGACATGTCATGCTGAGATCGAGCTGAGTATATATTATAGGGCTCCTCTTGAAGTTGAGGATCATCAATATTATCGTTATTCTTTTTCTCTTCCATTTCCATGCCTTGGATCCACTGTTTTTGACTCTTTAGTTTCTTCTAATTAACAAAACTCTAACAGTACTAGCTTAGCAGCTAGCTTTAATCTGTTTTAGCAACCAACTCCAAAGTAAATGAAACAAGGAGGAGGTCCACAAGGAATGGGGGAAGAAGAAGAAGATATTAGGGTTTACTATTCTTGCTTTTTATATCCGAATGTGAATACTTTAACTTAGTGTGGACTACACTATGGTCTATAGAGAAAATTGTGCGGTCCTACTTTTTTTTGGGATGCTTGTGTAATTATGTCACATAAGAACAATANCTCTGCCAACGAATATGATAAACAACTTGTAGAAATAGTTTTTTTTTTTTTTTTTTGCATCTATGTTAATTAAGAACATGGATCTTGGATCTAACTCAATTCTGGAACTAATTTAATAGGTTAGCATTGTTCAAGATTATATAAGGAGACGACGACAACTCACTCCCCAACGTGAGACACTTAACAACACAGTGTAATCCCATAAATAGGTCCGGAGAATGGGGAGAGTAGTGTGTACCTTGATCCTCAATAGATTGAGATTGGTTTTGGAGAGCTACAGCAGACTGAGGTAGGGTTAATGGAGTAGCATTAGCAGAAGAAGAATGGGTGGTACTGTTTCCAATAACTTGAGAAAGGACCGAAACCATAGCAGACATGTCATGCTGAGATCGAGCTGAGTATATATTATAGGGCTCCTCTTGAAGTTGAGGATCATCAATATTATCGTTATTCTCTTTCTCTTCCATTTCCATGCCTTGGATCCACTGTTTTTGACTCTTTAGTTTCTTCTAATTAACAAAACTCTAACAGTACTAGCTTAGCAGCTAGCTTTAATCTGTTTTAGCAACCAACTCCAAAGTAAATGAAACAAGGAGGAGGTCCACAAGGAATGGGGGAAGAAGAAGAAGATATTAGGGTTTACTATTCTTGCTTTTTATATCCGAATGTGAATACTTTAACTTAGTGTGGACTACACTATGGTCTATAGAGAAAATTGTGCGGTCCTACTTTTTTTTGGGATGCTTGTGTAATTATGTCACATAATAACAATATGTATATCCAACTGTTTATGCTTTCTTCTTATCTTACATTCATATGGGACAAAAGGTAAGCGTTTGCGCCAAAATTTCGAAGAAGATTTTTTGGAAATTTTACTTTTTAAAGATTTTGCAT